>APFE030413078.1:14582-34142 GCA_000404065.3 Pinus taeda
GTTGGGGACTATAGAATACATCTAGTGGGGGAATTTCCTCTACACTAAGTAGAAGCTCAGAAGGTGGAGCAATATGACTGTGCTCCATTTCTGTGACACTGCTGACTATGGTCGAAACCATTTCTTGCGTTGCCTGTGCATTGTCCACAGGTGTTCTTGGGGTTTTCCCTTCAAGGCTAATTAGCTCATTGAAGTTTTCCCATTCTTTGTCTAGCTCTGTTGTGACGAGTGGCGCTTTAATGACGGGAGGAGGGACATCCCTTGGTGGGGAGGCGATAACTTGCTGTTGCGACATTGCACTTGATTGAGCTGTATCTTTAGCTGTTTCTTCGCTTTTTCCTTGGTCGCTTCCAGACTTTTTTGAACATTCAGGCGTTCCTTGGGTAGCGTCAGATTTGGATTTGGAAGTACTAGAGTTTCCACTGAGGCTGACGCTGGGAGTCGGTTCTCTGGCGGGCAGTCGCAGCTTTTCTAGAGGAACACTGGCTAGCCTTCTTTCTATGTATAACATGAATCTTTGGAGGTCATCTGGGGACAACCTCGACCGAGCTTCTCGTAAAAATTCCTAGAGTGAGCTTTTACCTTGAAACAAATCATCAAACAAATCTTTCTTTCCGATGAATACTTTTATTCTAACACTTGTAGTGAAATCATGGGCAACATTATTTAGGTCAAAAGGCTGAGCGGGGAATTTAAATAGCTGTAGAGACGTCACATTCTCCACTTTGGTGAAAGCGTGTCCTACATCGAACAATGAGAAGGCCCCACAAGCTACAGGAAACTAAGGCCATATGGCCTTCTTCTTGTCCTTTAGTTCTTTGGTCAGGCCGCCTTCTGAGCACGTCTGATAGGCAATTTCCCGAGACAAAAGTTTGTCTGGGACATATAGAGGTAGGACATGTGGAGGCACAGTGCTCCCAAACACTCTAATATAAGTGAACCATTCTTCCCCGAACCATCTTACGATGGGGATGGTGTCTATTTGCGCATCGGGTGAGCACCTCGGGGGTTCTTCACCATACATCATCCTATATAGGGGTAAGATAAGCACGTGGCAAATCTGATAGAAGTGAGGGGCGAACTTGGAATCCCATAATACTTTATGATAAACATGCATAGGTGACGGGTCCTGGGTAGTCCATTTCCAACCCATAGTGGGGAATTTAGATACATAGCAAATAGAATCCATAATATAAGCAGACAGATAAAAAGGAGGATAGACCCTTTGAGACAAGGATCTTTTAGACCGGTAATTCATAACAGTAGTGTATAGATTATCAGAAAATATCTTGGCCCAATCCACGATATCGGCGTTTGTGGCAGCATCTATGAGCGGTAGCCATTCAGATGAAAATTTATTGATGTTTGGCATCCCAAACAACCTGCAAAGCATGGCCGCAACAAAACAATACGGAGAGGTGAGGGAACCAGTGTTATACATACCGTTTTTGTCCCTTTTTAGCGGCTCCTCTCTTCTGGTCCATTCTTTAGTGGTCTCTGCCAGGTTTGGGTTCTCTGCTGCAAATTTCTTAACAAATTGTGCATTGTAGGTCATCTGAGGCTCACGAAGATGATACATAAGCTTTAAGTCTTGCATGGCGAATGATCCTATGAGCCCATGTCCCTGAACCTTGAATTGTCTGCCTTGTAACTCTGCATTGTCAAGTATCCACCTGATCATATCTGTATACGGTAAAATTTTGGGTCTAGCTGCTATTCGGTGAAGAAATGAACATGCCGGCTCTTCTAAGGATGCCTTGAAAGAGTTTTGTGAGCCCGTGGCGCTATCAACCTTCTTTACTTTAAGGTTTTCTTCCTCCACCAGCCTATACATGCCTTCCCATGTCGAAATTCCTGTGTCCCTGTTGCATGTAGTGTCTATATACAAAGGCGCCATCTCCTTCGTCTTTTCCTTCATCTCGGAGCCTTGGGCTTTATGTTTCTTTCCCATTTGCTCCTGCGTTTGGCTTTGAATCTTCTTAACTCTTCGTTCCTGCAGATTACGAGCGAAGTGGAAATCATTGATTGAGAAAGGTGATGGGAGAGTTTTAAATGCAACAGATATATCAAATATGCCACTTTACGTGAAATAATTCTTTACAAAAGCACGCGTCTTCATCTCATTTAATAACTGACAACTAATCCATTTACTATCATTAAAAGCACATGATCTGGGGTCAGATTATGGTAAGTGGATTTTCTTTGAATGGCACGCCCAAAGGATTCGTGATTAAATGATTCATGATTTTCTTACGTTACATTGAAGATCATGCCATCGCAAGTCACGCTAATCGCAAATCACAAGATCGCAGATTGCGCCATCGCGGCGATCGCAACATCGCAGGTCACAACATCACAGGTCGCAGAAGTTTGATGTTTGTCAAGTATTTCCAGTTTATTTTTGCGATATGCAATCTTGCGATCAGTGTTATCACAGATCGACATATCTTGAGGTTTTTCCTTATGAGCATTACTTTACTGTGATGCGACGTTAGGCTTAACATGGGGGTCTTGTGCATACCAATATTACAAGGGAATGAAGGCATTTCCTATCCTTTTTGTAATGCAATTTTTAAAGACCTTTACCTTATCATAGACTTAGGTTAAAAAAATATTCGAAAGACCTCTCTAAGCTTACGATGGTAACCTTATTTTGAAGAAAGGAAAACTTGATTTTTATCAAAATTAAACTAAGGGTCCGCCTTCATTTAGTATTTTGGACAAACACTTAAATGAAAAAGGGGGGGTTATTGCTGGCCACAACAGTTTCCTAGTGCAATATCATAGTGTTGGGTGATCTAAGCTTTACATGAGGTGAAGAAGGGTTTTCATGCTAGAGGATGATGTTGGGTCAGAACAATTGGTTGTAATCCTCTTTGCTATTCTTGATATTAATAAAGTTATTCAAGTTTTCCTCCACATTCTTGTATGTTTGATGATATATGCATTTGTGTGGTCAATACATATTTGGTCCTGTATTGCTTATGATTGTAGATCTCTGTTCTTCGATAGTATTATGCCGCTTTGATTCCACAGGTGCTCTTTGAAGCTTGGTAGACGAAGAAGAAGCGGCAAAGATCTATCAGAAAGGATAGGAACCAAGCAAGGAACCAAGCGCGAGACTGAGGTTGGTGTCCTTTGTTCCCCTCTTATCTACTTCTCATAAAGGAAATCTATAGTAGTTTTAGTTTGTTTGTTTCTAAGATAGCTACCAGTCTTAGTGGGACTAGCAACTTTGAGTGGACACTAGATTTCCTGATAACAATAGGAAATTTACCAAGGGCCTCTAATAACACAAAAAGAAAATATTCGTAGGCTTTCTAAGCTTCCTTGAGACTACCACTATCCCCAAATTTTCCTCTCTGTAGTTCTTCAAGCCGTCCATATAAAATAGACAAACCTAAAAATTAAACAAATTAACTTGATACAATCCCTATAATCAATGGTAGTAACCAATCCTACAAGAATAGTAAGATGCAAGACAAAATCTTTTTCCTTCTTTAATTAACCTCACTATCCTACCGCATAAGATGTACAAGCTGCTCAACACTTGTTGAACTAAAAAGACTTCCTTCCTTGTTCGTTATATTCATAATTCTTTTTGGCCTTGAACAACATTCCCACTTAAGATGCCAAGATTCATTATCATCTCCCTTCAAGAAACAACTAAATTTAACCATTTCATTATTGTTTTGATACAAGCAGTCCCTTTTTTTGCTCTTAACATGAGATGTAAATAAGCCATTCTGAATATTGCCTGAACCAAATGTAAGTTGTGTTGGATTGTTCACAGTTATAGGGGACAAACCCCCTAAGTGCCTAGTTGCCTGCATTTCATTTTTGGTTTTGTTCAAGAACTGATCTACTTCCTCTTGATGCTCCTCTCAGCATACAATCTATTTTCCTTTAAATTGTAAACATCAGCTAAAACTTCACATGACTAACTCAACATAGTAATGAAGGGCTATTGTTTAATCCCATTAAATTGTCATGTTCAAATTACCTAATCAAATCATTTTCAATAAACCACATAATATTGCATCCGATTTCATCTAGCTTTGCTGGAAAGACATAAAAATTGGTCTAGGCACCTTTAAGGCAAGAGACACGCTATTAGCTTTAAGGGTGAGGGGGCTTCTTTGTTTTTGCAACTTTCAGATTTAACTTTTAGTATAAATGAACTATCATGGTTTATTGTAATGAGGCTTATGTAGTTTAATTGTAATGGAAACAAACACTTAGATGGATTTTTAGGAACCTCAAACTAAGATTTATGTTTCCCTATCCAATTGAATTATCCAAGTGAACACGGCTTCCTATACAGTAGAAAAAATAACAACACTCCCATCCCACTAAGGGCTACATATCAATTTTATTCCTACACTTACTTCCGGGAGGAGATTCCATTTTCTATAGCTTAGTTGATAGAAGCAGCATTTTAATCAACTGCTGACCGTTTTGAGAAGCACAACCTTGATCTAAGCGAGTGATGAGATTCTCCTATAATGATGCTAAATATATAATACGGTTGTAAGCATGCCACAAATCAGAAAATCTTGTATTTCAACCTGCAATATTCATTAATAAACCAAAACTAAAAATATGAGTGAAATTATTATTTTGAAAGAGTGGTAACATCTAGCTCACCATGTTTGTGTTTGGGTTAATTTCAAGGGCAATTAAATTTAAAAATAGCTTAATAGTGAAAAAATTCACCATTATGTTAAGCAAAGATAAGTCAAAATTAGGTATAGCTTCAAATATCAACAAACCCAAGTATAAATAACTTTTTCACTTCAAAAATTAACCCAAAAATATGCTAACTTAAATGTTGACCCAAAAAACATCATTACATTTTTCATTATAAAAATTGAAAACTAAACTCATCTTTTTAACAAGTCTCACCTTAAAAAAAATCCACTCAGCCAATTAATTGTGCCATTACATTAGTCGCTACTTCATATTGCGCAGAATCCAATTTTTTTCTAAACAATCTTGTGAAATGTGGTGCCTAAGGGTCACATTAATGGCCTTAATTTTCGAAGAGCTGATATTGACCAAAGAAAAATGGGATAATTAAGAAGGATCATATGTTAGAAGAGTTAGATTTCGTTTCCCCTTCTTTGAACATGCTATGACTTGGTCCTTTTTAGGTTACTCAAGACGAAAAGAAAATCAATATTTTTGGGCTGAAATATAGAAAATCGATTTTAGGTTAGTGGAGTTGTTGGTATTTGATGTCAATATTGCACAATATGGTTGTGCTAGAACTATTGTAGGCTATTGAATCCGTTTTTCATTAAAAATAACAATTTGAGAAAATCCATAATTTAAAATTTGATAAAGAATGCAGGGTTGACATCTAATGACAAGAAACCAAAATAAGGTGAGACACATATAATATCTTTCCTTCTTCATTTCATTCATATCTTAATTTTATTCAATTTATATAATGAATTTAAATTTGACTGATAACTATAATAGAGTATTCAATATAAGTGGATAATTGAGTACCAATTTTCTATGGCACTTGCATGAAATCCAAATCTGGAAACTTCATTGTTTTTTCGGAGGTGTAAGTAAGGAGAATACTGTGAGGTCATTGGAGAAGAAGAGGAATGACATTCCTAAGCACTGCAAGATCTTTGCCAAGTTTCAATTGGATAGATGGTTTCTTTCTTTGCGCTAGGTAATAAACGAAGGATGGTATTCTTCTAGAAGTTCTTCGTATGAGGTACAAAATTAACCTACCACAAATGGATAAAAATGATATATTAGAATGTAATTTGTTGGCATTTTTGGTTTTTGGCGCTATTCTAATATTACACCTCATGATTAGAGATTTATATAAATCAGTGAAAATTTTGAGTTGTATAAGTGGAAAATCCAAGTTGTTATCTCATTATAAAGGTCATTAAGATTGTAGGTTTAGGTCTGGCAATGGCAAGGGTTTTGGTAGGAGATATAATGTGGCCTTTGCTGGAGTTAAGCTTGATACTAGGGGAGGTTTCCAAAGAACTTATTAAGGCCTATACAAAGACGCATAGTTTAACAAGGACAACATAAAGGGTCTCATTGTGTTTTATTATTCATAAATCACTAAGACATGCAACATACCAAAACATTAAAGCATTTTTTGGAACAAAACCCCAAGAGTGAGAAGATTGAAGAGTCAAGGTTTGGTTACTTCAAATATAAAATTGCAGATAAGTGGTTTAAATCCAATCTTTAGTAGTGTAACATTTGGTGTTTTTGGCTATGAGATTATGTTCTTAAATAAAAAGTTCTCTCTGGTTATATTTTATCTGAGGCCTCTTACTGGAGTAATCACTATAATTTGGACCCTAAAAATTGTTTTGGAACTATGGCCACAATTGATGAAGCTTGAAACAAAATTTTTGTAGGTTCCATGGCTTCTATCAACATTTAAGTGGGTGGGTGGTGGTATATAAATTTGAACTCATGAAGAAGAGGTCTTTTAAGACTGGTCAGTGACTTTGGCATCATCATTAGATATTTAATTATTGTTGACATGACATACAAATATGCACAAATCAAGAGAATAAGACAATATTAAAGTCTGTATTGGCTTTCCTACTTTCCCTTGTGCCTTGAGCAGATAAAACACAAAAGAATATATGTGTTGGATCTGACTCCCATCTTTTCCTATACTTTCCTTAATCCTACCATCTCATTAGCAGGGGTGGCATGCAATTTTCAGTTGGCAGGTTGGTTTCTTTTTGGAATATTTATCTTGGGTGATCTATTTCCAGATGGACTGAATTTTAGGATTGATGTTAGTGGGGAATAACACATAACTGGCCAATCACAATAAGATGGTTACATCCGAAGTCCCTGATTGGAGTATGTTGGGATTTTCGTGGGGCCTATAAGAGATTAGTCTTAAAACATATGGAGTATCGGTTGTCCCAATTGGCTAGTGAATATTATCCTCCCAACATTTTTCCTACCACTTGGTCGACGTTGATGGTCCTAAGGGGTCTATTTTTCTACTTGTTGGTCTACTTTGTCTCTGTTGGTAGGCGATTGCTATATTTTTGTGTAGTTGATTACATATTCCCATGTAAAACGCTAAGCAGATAACATTTTTCCTTCAAAACTGAAAAACATGGTTTTTGAATAGGATTGGTCTATATTTATCTGCATGGAGAGCCAGTTGCATATTGATGGTCTAGATTTGGATGTCAATAGATTGATCGAGGTTATGATGGAAGAAAAGAGTGAATTAGCTTTCAGAAGCAGAAATAAGAAGTCAAAGACGGTGAACATTGGGGATCAAGGGGATTACTTTCAAGACCTATAGATAACAGGGGATACTAGGCCATGAAACCTCAATCCTACAACTGGAATCGCACTTGAGTTTGAAATCCCTTCCTTTGAAAATTTATAGGTTGGTCAGATTTTCTATAGCAGAATCAACAAATGCAAAAGAGAAAAAACAGGGACAAAGGAAAGAAACCTATCAAAGTTGTGGAAGAGCTGCACCAATTGATATTATGGGTTGATTTATACTGGGAAAACATGGTCAGGTAAAGGAAAGGATGTTGTTGGAATTATGGGAGTTTATAATAATGAACAAGGTTTAGATAAAAGAATGGATTCAAAATAGTTGGTCTTCACTTCTTGGATACAAACCAAAGTTCAGTGTGATGGTAAATGGTTGGTTTGGGTTTCATTTCCTAAAGGAAGAACATGCAATTAAAATTGTGGCATTGCCTTGGGTTAAAGGGTGAGGCTTTGATCCAGGTGGATATTGGTGGCCACCCACCAAGTCCACTTGGACCCCCACCATTGATTCTTTCAGATTTTCAGTTTTCTCAATTATAGTACAGTTTACTATTTTTAGCAGTTCTTCAGGTCTTGAACTTCTGGAGCTGTTTTGAGGCCCTAAATGAAGTTTTTTGGGAAAACTGGGAGCAACATCAGTCCATGGACCAATGTTTCCCTTTTGAATGTGGTAGTCCTTGGATAGATATTTCTAACAAGTTATTGTGCATGTCAAACGGGGATCGTATGCCAAAGTTACAACCCCGAGAATTTGATGTACCGATATACCCAAATGGGGCCCACAGTTTGGCATTTCATCTCCTAGGGTTAGGTTTTTGGATATTTACGGCTTTCCATTGTTATCAATAATAAGTATCCCTTCAAGCCTCATTGTAACATAGTTCAGAGGCATGTAGCTGCCACATCTCTTATGAGAGATAAGCTACCATCGCCCTAGATAATTTATTTCCATTTCTATTTGTAAGCATATTTCAGTATTTTACATTAATGAAATGAAGTATTATTTCCTTTGCATCTCTGTGTTTATGGTTATCTTTGTAATTTTTTATGTCCCTATTTAAATCCAAATCAGTGGTATCATAGCGGTCTGATTTTTCTCTGTTTTTCTTTGCATGTCCCCAATGAGGTTGGGATATAAGGAGTTAGGGCTTGAACTGGTCAAACCTTTGCAAGACTAGCCTCCCAAATCCCGACGGCCTCCTATGGCGGATGAAAAGAAAGATGAGGGGGCAAGAGATCCTATCAAAATCTTACTCGAAGAATCCCTCGAGTGACAAAGGAATGCGATGATGGACAATTTTTCCCAAATCCTTCAGCGACTACCCAGGGTCGACGCATCGGCTTCCAACAGCTACTCCAGAAATGCCACACCATTTAAGGTAGAAGTTAATTTTTAAATCATCATACTTGAGGGTTAGATAGATGTAGATGCCATCGATAAATGGTTAATTCTTCTAGAGGATTATTTTTCTGTTCCTGATTTTTCCAGTCAGGAAAATATTATTTTCGCTCTTCTCAAAGCAACCCCCCACGTCAAGGACTGGTGGGAAACCTACTGCGAGGAGAAGGATGAAAGTACAGGCTCACTATTTTCAATTGCACCCACTTGGAACTCATTCCAAGATTCCATCAAGGAGTAGTACTACCCTGTCGAAAGCTATGAGGATCAATACATAAAGTGGACCATGCTACAACAAGGAAGGGACCAAGACGTGTTGGAGTTTACCAATATTTTCCATACCCTTCGCACAAAGTTGGGTATCAAGGATTCGAAGTAGCATTTGGTACTCAAATATCACAGCTCCCTACATAACTACATCCATGAAGAAATAGAATTCCTGAACATCTCCTCACTCAGCATGGCATACCGATATGCTGTCAAGGTCAAGCAAAATTTTAAACAAAAAAAGCAAGACTTTGGGTCTGCGAATCTAAAGCAAGGGAAAGGTGCCCCCAAACCGTAAAACAAAGGACAAAGGAAAGGAAGGGTGGCCCAAGACAGCCCACAAAAGCTACAAGCAAAGAACAATGCCGCGAAGTCAAAAAAGGACACGGGAAAGTGGTGTGAGTTCCATAAGAGCTCCACTCACAACACAAGTGAGTTTCGGGCCAAGCAGTCATTGGTGGCCAAGCTAAAGGTTTTAGAATCAGATGCATGTTTTGACTCTGAGTCAGAACCTGACAAGGGAAATGATAGAGGGAAGCAGATTATCGATGCGGAACCCAACGCCACCATTTCTACCACGAAGATCCTGAAGGAGGAACCTGAATATCTAGAGGAGGAGGAACATCTCTTCCACTCCTAGATGTGGGTAAACGACTCCCCACTACAGTTCTGCTGACAGTGGGAGTCAAAATAACCTCATTTCAGCAGAGGTTGTGAAGCAGCTAAGATTACCAACCACAACACATCCACAATCATACACCATCGGGTGGCTTCACCAAGGATGGGATCTTCATGTGAGTTAGAAATGTTTCCTTCCATACAACATCAAGCCCTTCACGGATGAGGTATTTTGTGACATTTCTGCCCTTGAAGTTTGTGATGTATTATTAGGACAACCATACTTGTGGAAGTGACATGTTGTGTATGAATTAAGGCCCCGTGTTGTTATTGTTACTTTGGGAAATAAGTTGTACAAGATACTGGAGGTAGCACCACCTACCCCCATCGCATTGGTTACTGCAAAACAATGCAATAAGCTTATTCAAAAACCAAGAAATTTGTTTTCCTAATGATACGCCCTCAAGGAAAGAGGAATATGGTGGCCATGACCTCTAGACAGTTCCCCTCCACATGACAACTACAGATGGACAAGATCATGGAGGAGTACGAGGACATGTTCACCTCCCCCGCAGGGGTTTCTCTACACTGTTATGTCAAGCACCCCATTGATTTGACCCCAAGTACGTCGTTGCCTGTTGGGTAGTAGAAGCCCCACGTAATGGTTATGACGCACAAAGCCCGAAATTTTGGGTAAAATAAAGGGTAAATACTACGCAAGATGCACGGAGTGCGATTTGTAATAAGTTGAGTCAAAGGGTAGTCCACCCAAAAATAATGTAAAGAAATGTAAATTGAGTTGGCCCACCCATGGTTCACAGACAATGGAAAGGTATAAATAGACTGAGGCTCTATGGGTAGGAAGTAGCATTTTGGGATGTAATCTTGGATATGTTATGTAATGGGTTTTTGAGAAGGAAAGTCTTGAAGCATTTGTAAGTCCGAGTCGAGGGTATTGGGTAGTAGATAGAGGCTCTGCAGCTGTGTGAGCAGAGGCCTAGAAGAGTCTATAGTATTGTGCATGGACCCCTGCAGCTGAGTGCGCAGGACAGATCTGGATGTGTTGGTGAAGAAAGTTAATAAAGACAAGTTGATTCTAGAATTCTATGTTAAATTTGCATTATTGTGGATCTGGTTAACATATGGTTAATATAACTATTTGATCTGTGTGCGTATGGTCATGTTATATGCAACTCTATATTTCTGTTAAATGCATGCACTAGTTTTCTTGATTAAATTTTTGCTTAAAGACCCTCATAAGTAGATCTGATCTATAACAAATAATTAAGTAATTAGTATTGAGACATAGCCCATTATGGATCTGCGCGGAAGAAGAGCATCACGAGGAAAAAAAACGGTGCACGTAGCCTTTAGACCACATCTAGACATCCCAATGGTGTGGAAACCTAGTTCCAGCACCCTCCCGAGCTACCTTGGGTGAGACCTCAGTCCACACTCCATGGGCTGTTACTGAGAGGGCCAGTAGTTGTGGGATTTGTTTGGCTAAATAATTCTTCCGAACCTGGGCCAGGCCCATATAAGCCAACAAATGGTTCTTTACTAAGACCGGGATCTGCCTAAGGGGTGTCTAATGCTGGAACACTGGAACCCTACCAAGAAAGAGATTGAAGAGTGGTGGGATATGAAGCTCCATGAGTTCGTAGTTCAGGAAAATAGAAACCCACAGATATCAGAGGAAGATTGGGTGGACCATTATATATACACAGATATTCACGAGGTCTTCTTTGCGACATTTCCGGTAGAGTTGTACGAGTAGATTGCAAGGTTAGCTGATAGCATTGGAAGGTGTAGATTATATCAGCCTATTGTGTGGACCCCAGAACTGGTGCATAAGCTAGAAGCTAAAAAAGGTCAAGTCACACATGTAGTAGATCATTGGCTGGATTGGGTAATAGGAGGATTTATCACTGAGGTCGCGATAGATACAACTGTGAGTTATAGTGAAGCAGAAAGGTGATTTCTCCAAGGACTATGGGGTAAGTATATCAAATCATTGAATGCTTGGATTAAGATGTTGTGTGAAAAATAGATTATGCACGTATATTGATGTTTAGAGTAATGTGGAGAAAAAGAGGCTATTAAGGAATGGGAGTAGACAACAATCCTCTGATTTCTATCTCACAAGAGAGTGAGGAGGAGCTCACAAGGTTCTCACCAGGAAGTGTAGTTCAGTTGATTAAGGAGCACTTCCCACTAAGACCACCTCCGTCCACACCACCACCCACTTCACCTACATCTAACCCATCCACAGCAACACCACCCCCATCCCCCCACCACCAAAAGTTAGGATGGTGAGCGTAGTCAAGCCGTTGATATTTAAGGGTGTAGGGAATGAGGAACCAAGCTAGTTCTAGTTTGTGATAAAGTCTGTGTGGGACACTCAAGGCATCACAGATGATAACATCAAGAAGGCTACCTTATTTATCACGCTGTAGGACCACGTGTTGACTTGGTACATGAAATACTCAAGTGATCATCCAAATGAAGGAATAACAGTAATCCAGGAGGTGCTAAAGAAGGAATTTAGGCGACCAAAGTTAGAAGCACAGTTGGTTATTGGGTTCAAGGAAATTGTAATGTTGCCTGGTGAAACCCCGTGGGATTTGGATCAGAGGTTGAAAAGCACCATCTGTGAGGCCAACATGACACTGTCGGATGCACAGAACTGCGCTTGGTTTGTCGCATCATTAACACCATATCTAAGGTCGTCTCTGTCACAACAAAAGATCTCAACCCAAGCCGAAGCACTGGAGGCAGAAATGCGGCTACACGAAACCCCAATACATGATCCAAGGTTGGGAGTACAACAAATCCAAGCACAAATACAAAACCTATGTATGGAAATGCAAACGTTGAAACAAGGGCAGGTGCCTTGGGTAGAGGTACGGGAAGAGGTATGGTGTATCAAATGTGAGGGGCAGGGCCACGATAAGGACCACTATCCAATCTTCGCGAACTATGTGGCAGGAGTGGGACCAATACCGTTGCGACCAGAGGTACAAGCATGGCGCTCGCACTCTAGTGCGCAATCTATTAGGTGGGAGGAAAGCATGCCATGGACAATTGTCACCTATTGCTGAACTTAAGACAACCCCCCTGTCAACAATTATTTTGTAACTTCTGTAGGACAATAGGCCACGATGAAAGGAATTTGCGTAGTTACGAGATGTTGATGGATCGAACAACTGCTTATAGGATGCAAATGGAGGTGCACAGGCAGGATCCCACCTCACCACTTGTGTGAGGAGGATACCAAGGACGCGCATGGGGCCGTGGGGGAATGGGACCTGGATGGGGATGAGGACAATCAATTTGCTATAATTGTGGAGGACCGGGGCATTATGCATGTGATTGCACGAACCCGACCAAAGCCTGTTGCACTTACTGTTAGCAATTTGATCATGAAGCAGTCAATTGCCCCATGTTGATTGCTCAGATGAGGGAAAAGTGGGTGCTTCTGGCTAACCCTCCTCAGAACATCCAAATGGTGAAGGTTGAACCCTGCGCGGAAGATCCTAACATAAATATGATGCTTAGAAGTGGCACCGCTACTGGAGAAGATAAGGGGAGGAACCTAGAGGTGGATACATGGGTCTGTAAGGTGCCCTCGAAACAACCAGAATTTGACTTGGAGTGTGCGAAGGGAACCTTTATGAAAGCCAAGAAGAACTTCGTGGAAGCTTCTACTTTGAACAATGGTGATCAATTCAGACCAAAGAAGGATACTTCTATGCTAACCACCTTCTTGGAAACCTGCATGAAATTACTCAAGAATTCTAAAGTGGTAAAAGGTCTGCAAGAATTGGTAACTCGATGCGTGGGAGTGGATGAACCATGAATGGTCTGGAAGTTAGGAAAAAATGCTTTACGCACTGGACGGGAAATGCGACTGACTGTCCAAATCGAAGACTATGAGATGGACTAGGTTGTTTTAGATTTGGGGTTTGATGCGAATGTCCTACCAAAATAGACTTGGGAGCGCATGGGAAGGCCCCCACTATAATGGTCTTCGATTCAGTTATGAATGGCTAACCAACAAAAAATTTTTTCCCATGGGAAGACTGCACGAGGTTACAATAGACATTAATGGCACTAGCATGTAAACCGATTTTGAGGTCATAGAAATTGTGTATGATAGTAACCCATATCCTAAATTCCTAGGGATACATTAGGCAATGGATATGATGGAGTCATCAACCTCAAGAAACAAAAAATGATATTCAAAAGAGATCTCTCCATGTAGTGGTTCTGTTGGATCCAGCTGAAGGGGCGCGTTATACTGAGTCGGTGTGCGACAAAGACAGTGATGGTGAATTGGATTGTATCTACCAGATTACAGTGCATGATCAAGATAGGTTAAATCCAACAGAAGATGGTAGACTCTCATGGGAACGTGATAGTTCTTGCACATCAGACTCAGATGAAGAAATTAAACGATGGTAGAAATGAATGCATGAAGTAAACACACTAAATTTCAATAGGATGGTGACAATAAGGGCAAAGGAGCAGCCAGAAATATACACAAAAGAATCACGCACAATCGTGGTTTCAGGAAAGGGTGTAACTCTGAAGATGCGAAGGAAAGGGATCGGATGTTGGAGGTAGGCACGTGCACGGATGGGAGAGCAAAATGAGGCCAACATTCCTTACCAGCATCAGCTATAGATGTATGAGGTACAGACACCCAACCAGCTTAGAAGTAGTAGCCCAAAGCCACCCCACCAAACCGTTTCACCAGCAGCTAGCACCAAGAGTAGCAGGAAACCAAGGAAGTTGTGGATACCATGGGTTCGTTGGGCCTATAATAGATGACAGAAGGTAGCTTAAGAAGGACAGGGAAGCCGCAGGCCCCACAACATCAATAAACTCGAGGTACAACCAAGGAAGCAAAGTGCACTAAGAAGGGACGGATCCAATAGCGTAGCACAAGAACAAGATGTGACCCTGCTATCATGGTTGCGCCTACACTTACGGAATAACACACATATCGACAGACCAACTTTCTAGATGCTCGAAAGGTGCTTGTAGCCCGGTCTAGCAGGAAAGTTGATAACTCACACCAAAGCTACGAGCACCTGACTAGTAGTAGAAACTACAGTCTCAATGCTCCAAGTAGTTGAAAGAAGGCGTGGGACTATAAACAAGTCTATGGTAAGCCAACATGAAAAATGGATTCTTTACCAAATCATATAGTCCACAAGATCATAGTTGCACCCCACAGATTATGCTACCAGGGGGAGAAGTCAAAAAATGACCATTAGCAACATTAGTCCTGACAAGAAGGATAGGTTACGTCAGAGAGGAGCGGGCAGTGGGACATTAAGACGAGAGTTCTGGACTAGATATGGAAAGATCTACCGACTCAGTGCCACCAATAAACTGGAAAAGGGGGGAAGGAATTTTTTCAAAGCTAATAAGTTGTGGCCAACACTGGAATATTGGCACCTTGAACCAGCAAAGAGTAGCGCATACTCGGCTACTAGGCACCCCATGAGTACCATGGCTAGAACTTAAGCAAGGTTCGCAGAGGAAATGAAAATGAATCAGGAAGATCTCAAGGATGTGACTCAGGTTCCCAAAATTCCTAAGTCTCCATGCACACCGTGACCCAAGAAGAACACGTAGATGGTAGGAGCAGTCTGGGCCTCACCAAGATTCAATAGATGGTCGGTAGTTGACAAAGGAAAAGAAGTCACCACCAAACCTGCTAAGGATGATGACGATCTGCATGCCCTAATTGATTAGATTGATGCACAGGCTGAGGAAGAAGATGCTGCATTCCAACTTCCATCACCACCTTCATATACTTCTTCGTGGACCAGAACGACCGAGCTACCAAAGGATGTGGATGGTGCAAATACTATGCTCCAGAGCCCGCTTCTTCTAGATGACATACAGTTGAAAGGGTTACCTATGGAGCATGTTCCAAGCATCAAGTTCGAATATTGGGACCTTTCAGATAATGACAAGTTCCCTAAGTTGGCCGAAGACAAGTTATTGTCGCAAAAGTGGTTGCTAGGTGTGGAGAGGGGAGGACTACTAAATCTCAGGTGGATACCTCATTATTACCACACGACTGTCACCATATTTGTGATCCGCCAACTACTATGTCTTATACATGATGGATATCTCTAGTTGGAAGAGCCGATCCTGATCACCGCTAATTTAATCCACTGAATTACACAACTGCCACTTAAAGGGAAGAACCCCACAGACATAGTAGGAACAAGTAAGGAGGGAGGCCTAGCCGAAACTGTAAAGGAAAAATACCATTTGGAAAAAGAAAAATAGGGGTGTGTCATAGCAAGCATTAGCGACCACACGGTATGAGTCACCACTCAGCTACTAGCTAGTAAAATTATGAGGAAGTGCCACACAGATGAGGTGCCAGCTTCTATCATTGCGTTGGTGGGGCAGTGCGTTGAAGGGATTCAGTTCAATTGGGCACAATTTTTATGCAACGAATTTCTGACCAACTATCAAGAAGAACGGGAAAAAGGTAAGACATTTCATTATGGATGGTTGCTCTTATCAATCCTAGTTATAGGTGAACTTCCGCAGGAGAGCCAGTTTCCCAGCATTGAAGATAACCTAGCCGAAGTAGTGTAATATCTTTCACTCAGGGCTACAAAGAACGTAGCAAGGGTTTCTAAAATTTGGGCCTTCTAGACCTCCATGGAAGGGAACATCCGGACAAGGATTTCTCGAAGACTGCACATGTCTCCCATGATCTATGATAATTTCCAAAGCACAGCCAAGTTCAAAGCAGACATGCATCATTTGTATATCCGGGCACGAAAGGACCCAAAGCAATCATGGGTCACACTTTTGTTCATTACCATAGATGATGCCATTTATGCGATATTAGCAGCATGGCCTCTAGAATGGCATGCCCTAGACAAGACCATTCTCGACAAGATCATAGCACAATAACAAAAGATGAAACAACAAAAGTGACTCACTCAACTGGCAGAAAAGACGCATCAGGAAAAGCAGGTCGTTTTGCAGTAGGAGGCAACCAAGAGCCCGACAGCAGAAGAGAACCAGGTAGATCAGGAAGTAGACTTGGAACAGGACCCACAATAGGAAATGGAGACCCAGGTCCCCCTCAAGTGATCACGTGATAAGGAATCACCAGCCGCATGAAAAAAGTCCAAAACCACGAAGGCTCTAGAAGAAGAATTCATTAACCTCACCAACGAGCATTGTTCCCACCAGTACGCTGACCAACCTCATCATCAAGAAGACAAATGTGTTGGGGGAGATCTGAGTGCAGCTGTAGGCACGACAAGTGTGCACCCTAGGTAGGGTCACCCTACAGCTAGTAGAAGATACAGTCGTTGTCAAGTGGACACCAAACATCCTATCAGGCCAGGTAGTAACTCCACAAATTAATTCATATCATTCCTTCAGGTAGTTCTTTATTATATACATGAGGGAGGCTGTTTAATTCATCTCCTGATGACTGTTCATATTTCTTATTATTTATTTACATCAATTGTATTTATTCACCCAATCTTGATGATTAGGTGTCAAAATTCCCCCCCTTAATCTGAAGGGATGTTGGTGAGTCCAAGCATCATTCTGAATCATTCAAGCTTTTCTCTTCCAAGCGCTGTTACACAGTAATTTGTCATCGTTTTTCACCGTCCCTATTACCCTTCTCCTACATCTTGTTGGACTCATTCCGGGACTTGTGAGAAGTTACAAGACTTGAAACCACTTGCATGATTCACCTCTAGACATGAGCTTCATATGCCCTGAAGACATCTCCTGCTCTTTGCCTTTAAAAACAACCCTTTTTACATTAGCGCTGGTCCACTGTGTCATGCCCGCGCCAATGGGGAAAATCCTATTAAAAGGGCATGCCATTAGCGCTCTGTCCCAGAGTCGCAATCGCGCCAACCTTTTTGGGCAAAGTTTTGAACTAATCAAACCTCCGAAAGTTCTATCCAACTCATTCACCAACTGCATCCAAGTTAAGTGAGGATGGTTTGGCTTCGAATCTCCTCGAATGGGAAGTAGTTTTCCACCATTCCATGGAAGTTTCCAAGTGATGAAGCCAAATCCATTATTGTTGAGATTGACCTTATCTCTTCCTTTTCCTCTATAAAAGCTTGTCTCCATGGCTTGAGCAAGCTAGTTCTGAATCTAGTGGAAATACTTGTGCTGAAAGGAAGATATAAAAAGATTGGAGTTGCAAGAGCCTTCTTTGTGTCCATAATGCTTTACCTAAGTAAGGAGACCTTGTTACTAAATAGAGAGAGAGCTTGTCCCTCATCCCTTCAAGCTTTGCAAGACTTGTGTAGCTGAGCACCCAGCCAAAGGAGGACTTGACATCAGGACACTAGTTGTATTCTCCTTTGTTGATTATTAATAATAGATGACTATCATTATGGTTCAATTCTCGTTGTACTTGTAATGGTTGATGTTGAATTACATCCTTCCTGACTGATGTATAATTGCATACATTAGATTTCACGCTTGTGTTTGTGTTGTTCTCTTTGTGTGTGCAGGTGTCCATTGACAAGGATAGTGGAGGATCGTGACCGGCCAAGGCAAAGGAACATGGGCGACATCTCTTCTACAAACGAAAGCGTCGGAACTCAAGTAGGTCTTCATCACCTACCTTTTATTTGCAATTAGGAACTTGCGTGATAGCATTGTTTGATTGTTGCTAGACCCGTTCTGGGCTAGTAGGGATTGCCTCTATCCGTAGAGGGGATTTACCTCTCCAACAATTTGGTGACTCCGCTGGGGAGTTTAGCTTGTTGTTTAATTTGTAAACTTAGATGGACTCTGAAACACGGCCAGATAGCCTTCGAAACACTATTTCTTTGTAGTAGTGAAGAAGATCAAAGTGGCTTCAGTCGATTCCGATTTGGTTTACGAACTAAACAATTTGGAGTTTGTCTTGCCTCTTTGGTTTTCTCTTGTTTACTTGCTTGGATAAGCTTTTGGAATTGAATTTCTTGCTGCCCCTTGCTTCTCGGCTTGCCTAGAGATTTTGACCCAAGCCCTAGACTGTGTATTTCTCTTTTGAAATTTGCAAAATTTGTTAGCGCGGTTTTTCCCTTCACAGTCGCGCTAGTGGCCCTTGTTGCTAATTGACAACCTGTGCCAATCCATGTATAGCGCGAATTACATCTTGACAGTCGCACCAAGCCTGTTAACCTTTCCAGTTCGCTTGTTTGCTACCCTTCTGAGCTTGGATTTGTATCTTGCCACATCTTTTTCGACTGCTTGAGTGTGTTGGAGTCTTGTTTGACTGGTTTTGAGTCTCTCTTTTGAGAAATTCTTAATTTGATTTCCTTTGGTCATTACTTGTAGGTTTATCACAGTCTCTTCACAATTGTGTATGAGTGTTAATAACCTTTGAGTGTTTTTAATTTTTGATCTTTGGAAATCTCACCCAATTTTCTTGATTTTCACTTGATTGGTTCTTAGATTACATTAGAATCATCTTGTGTTTGAGAATTCTCTTGCATAGATCACACTTGCATAATTAGAATTCTAATTTGTGCATAGATTACATTTGTATACTTTTCAAGTGAATTGTGCATAGATTACAATTGCATAGATTACCTTTACCCTTTGGGTGTTTGCCATTTTCTATCGATTTCACATTTCTAGCCCTAGGGCATCTAGTGGCTTTGTGTGTCAATCCTTCCTTAGGTGTTTTGGTCTTCTATCGGTCCATTCGACTCTTTATTTGCTCCCTTACACTTGTTTGGTAGTTGTGAATCGCTTCATTGCGTTATTTGAGTGCCTTGCCTCTTTTTCACTTGAATTCCGCTTTGTTTCACTTTGAGCCTAGATTACACGGCTCATTTGCGTCTTTGGGACTTTTCTCGTTTTTGAGGGATTGCTTTGTGATTTTAGGGAACTGAATGTGCTTGTTTTGAATGGAATTTGTTTGTTATCATTTCTCAAAGTTGTTTAGTGCA
>APFE030413083.1:0-13811 GCA_000404065.3 Pinus taeda
TTTGCTAATTCCTTCACAGGAAGAATTCCACCCGACTTTTGGCAAGATGAAAGTGTTGCAAACACTTAATCTGAGCAACAATTGGCTGCTCTCGGGTCCTATTCCAGCGGAGTTGGGTCTGCTTAAAGCGTTGCGAATGCTTGACCTGAGTGGAAATCAGCTCTCAAGTTCTATTCCAGCGGAATTGTGCCAGCTGCAGAATCTACAGTCCCTTCTTCTTTACGGGAATGATTTCTCTGGAAGGATACCACGAGAGTTGTGTAACTTGACACAACTTACTCACCTATCCATATCCCGTGATAATATGCTGGGTTCTATTCCTTGTGAGATATTCTCTTTTCCCCTTCGAAGTCTTTCCCTTTCTCAAAACTTCAGCTTACCTGAAGCCATTGCCAATTTGACCACATTGACTTACTTAGACCTTTCTCAAAATGGTTTTAGTGATGACATATTTAGAACCATTTCCAAGTTGACCACATTGACTTACTTAGACCTTTCCAGTAACATGCTCACTAATAATATATTTGTAGCCATTTCCAATTTGACTCAATTGACCACTCTTGATCTTTATGGAAACAATTTCATTGGTAGTATCCCTGTAACACTTTCCAATTTGACTCGATTGACCTCTTTAGATCTTTCTTTTAACAATTTCACTGGTAGCATCCCTATAGCCCTTGGCAGTTTGACTCAGTTGACCTCCCTAGCTCTTTCTAGAAACAAGCTCAGTGGTACCATTCCTATATCCCTTGCCAAATTGACTCAATTGACCGTGCTAAGACTTTCTGCAAACGAGCTCACTGGTAGCATCCCTATAGCCCTTGACAATTTGACTCAATTGACTATCCTAAATCTTTTTGAAAACAAGCTCACTGGTACCATTCCTATATCCCTTGCCAAATTGACTCAATTGACCAGCCTAGATCTTTCTTATAACAAGCTCACTGGTGGCATCCCTGTAGCCCTTTGCAATTTGACTCAATTGATCAACCTAGACCTTTCTGAAAACAAGCTCACTGGTAGCATCCCTGTAGCCCTTTACAATTTGACTCAATTGATCAACCTACAACTTTCTGAAAACAAGCTCACTGGTAGCATCCCTGAAGCTATTACCAATTTAAGGAACCTTCGATACCTTATCCTTTCAAACGACAATCTTACAGGGACAATTCCGAGAGCCATAGGAAAGCCTCATTCATTACAATACTTAGGATTGTATTCAAACAAGTTAAATGGGTTCATCCCATATACCATAGGTCACTTAAAGGGTCTTGAGTACCTTTACTTATATAACAATAGTTTTTCGGGGAGTATTCCAAATAGTATTAATGATTTGAATTCACTTGCAGTATTAGATCTATCAGAAAACAACTTGAAGGGGTCAATTCCTAATGGCTTTGGAAATTGCACTAATATGCAAGTCTTCTCTGCTCATTCTAACAACTTATTTGGGGTACTTCCCACATCTTTGGCCAATTGTACCCATCTTCAACAACTAGATTTAAGGAGAAATGGATTGACAGGGGAACTCCCTCTGTACTTGACATTTTTTCATGACTTGAAAGTTTTAAGCCTTGGTTATAATAATTTGCATGGTTGTATTCCTCAACACATCACAAATCTCACCAAATTGCATGTGTTGGATTTGTCCAACAACAGATTCAGTGGAAGCATACCAGATCATCTTGAGAGACTCTCCAAATTTTCAAATGTGTCAATTGAGGATGATAAGTCATATGAAGAAATAGAAATTGATATAAAAGGGATTGAGTATGAGTTGTCATATCTCTTGCCTACAAACACTATATTTGATTTGTCTTGCAATAAGCTTACAGGAGAAATCCCAGCAAGCATAGGTAGTATGAGTCACTTGCGGTTGTTGAATTTATCTTGGAATCAATTGGAAGGCAGCATACCCGCAACTCTCAGTAAGATATCTACTTTGGAGCAACTGGATTTCGCACATAATAATTTGAGTGGACCAATCCCTCAAGATCTCTCTGAGTTACATGAGTTGGCTGTTCTAGATGTTTCTTCAAACAAGTTTTGTGGGAAAATCCCAACAGGGACACAATTTTCTACTTTCAATGTAACTTCCTTTCAAAATAATATGTGCTTATGGGGTTGTCCTTTAGATTCATGTAATGAATATGAAAGACAAGAAACAAATGGTGAGAATGCTATTAACAATAGTAGTGTAACAGTGGGATGGCTAAGTCAACTCAATGAAAATATATCATTGATAGCATTGGTTATAGGAATGGGGATTGGATTTGGGGCAGTGGTTAGTATCTTTGTGTTATGTAAAAGAGCTAATCATTGGATTATGTCCCCAAACATGCCACTTCCCTTTTTTGGGGTATATCGATTCCCTACTTAGAAATGGGCTTACTAGCCCAAAGATTTCACTTTATTGTACAAGGAAATAAAGTATATGTTGAAGTTCATTATATATAAATATATATATCAGGGTTTAAAATCTATAGTGCAATACATAGAATATTTTATATCAACATAAATGTACCATAACTCTCCATTTGCTATGTTTTCATTGTTAAAATGATCAGTGTAGTTACTTGTTTTCTTTTAGTTAATGGTATGCATTAATACAATATTATCATTTGAGTCAACAAGAGCATTATACAACCTAGTTAACATGAACATGTATGTTAACTAATTTATTCTAATATGAACTTCATAATTTTTTTAAAGTGGACGATGAAGTAATATTGATATATATTTAAAGATATATTGAAAAACAAAAAAATATAATGTGGATGATGTGGTTTATAAATAAAATATTGTAATACTCATGTTAATTAAAATATTTCAATGTCAATTATGTACATAACAGTACAAATATATAAATTAAATGACAGGCAAATACGAATAGACATCAATTCATTCTGCCAAGAAGGGCCCAATATGAGGATGATGTGTGATTTTGTCTATGTTCAATGTGGAGTTGACACATATTCCTCTTAAAATAAACAACATATTATCTAAATAGAAAAGCAATGAATATGCATGTTTAGCCAATTTTAAGTAAAAGCCTTATAAAACATCAATAATCCCAACCCTACTATGCCCAATCACGTGGTAAAAATATTTCACGCACTTTTAGTCCTAAATAAAATATTTGGATGTCCACATGCCATAATATAATTTTGTATCAACTTTAAAAAGAGATAAATTAATTACAAGTAAAAAACATGGGCTTGTAAGATATTTAAACCTTATATTTTTCAAAAATATTTCAACACATAATTTAAATAAACTATTTGGAAATATATATATAACAAAAAAAACTATTTTAATGTGGAAAATCTAGTCCATAGATAAAATGTCTCAATGAGCATGTTATGCAAAATATTTTAATAACAAATTTATATATACTATACATTGCTTTAAAAATTTGTGTATATATCATATAAATCAATTGCAAAAAATAAGTTTTTATGGATAAAACATTCAAAATCATATAGTATTTACCTTTTCCCATAAATATATAATATTAATATAAAGTATATATATTCAAATTTTCCTAAAATCAACAAATTTGAACTGCAAATTTAATTGGTACTCTATATTGCATTTGAAATGACAATTGACAATTGAAAAAAGATATTATATATATATATATAATAATTTAAATATATATATATTTATATATATAATAAATATATTATATAGATTAGATATGATATAATATATATAATATCAAAGACAATTTATTTTTATTTGAAAGGTTTGATCTCTAGGACAGTTAGATATGTGCTTAATAATGACCTATATGGCAATAGCATCAACCAAATTCTAATCATTTCTCAAGTTGTTAAAACTAAAAAAAAAACATAAGAGATAACTAAACTATAACATTTAAAATTATTATTATTATTGATAAAAATAATTAATAAATAAGTTAAACTTATATATATTTTTTAAACATGTAACAAGATTCTTAACTATGGATATTAGCACTTAGTTTATCATGGATATTTTTAATATGTAAATAGGATTTGCTATAATATCATAGCTTATCAATACCACATGCCCAAATATCTATAATTCATTTCATATGACATTGCTTTTAATATGAGATTTTTTTAATTAATGAATTTAATTAAAAGGGAAAAAATGCATAACTATTTCAGAAGTTATGTACACTAAAAATATTCTAAAATATTCTATAGAGATTAAATCCCTACCCTCCACTTAATAATTATTGATAATTAAATTAAAACTCTGGTTGTTCTACATTTTGTTCAGGTATTCAATTTTGTCTAAAATTTAACAAAGTTCTATTGGAATTACAAATTCAAGTTGTGTAGTCTACACAATAAGTGAGAATTTTCAAAGCATTAAATCCCTTTATGATTTCAAAATTTTAATTTAGACAATGGAAAATTGCACATGGGGCATCTAATGGTTCTCTCTCTGTATACATGCATACGTAGAGAGAGAGAGAGAAGTAATATAGATTCACTTTAACCACATATCTATCAAGCCCTGAGAAGGATCAAATCTCTCAAGATGCAAATATTTTCTCAAGTTTTACATTCTAAAAGAGGTTTGTACCTCAAAAGATTTGATCCCCCAAGATACTTACTAGGTCCATGGTTAAAATAGATCTATACATGTTTTAAAAATATATTGTAAAGTAATTTTTTTATAAAACTTATTTTTGTCAATAAATTCCTATTTACATTATAAATAAGTGGTAATTTTATCTATCATGAGTGAGAGGAATGGGGCGTTTCAGTTAAGAAATAAAAAATGTTGATTTTATTTATCAAAGGGAATTTTGATTAAATGAAAAGTAAACAGATAAATTGTTAAATATGTATGTTTGTTGATACTATATAGGTTTTAATACTGTTAGCACTTCGTAATTTCTCTAGTCCAAAGAGAGAAAATCAAAGGTAACCACAAACCGATTGGAAGATGGAATATAGCCCATCCAGCTTCAGAGAGGGTTCTCTCTTTCTACTCAATCACTAAATACCAGTTTTACCGAAGAACAATGGCTATATCTTTGGAAAATAGCAAAGTTTATAAGTGTGGTGGCAGTGCAGAGAAAAACCCATTGGACATGAAGTTAGTAAAAGCTAAAATCAATGACGTGGTGGATGCTTGGTGAATCGGGAAAAGTTTTTCAGAGGAAAGATAGAAACATTTCCTTATGCCAATTAGTAGTTGCAAATGTGAGAAAAATAAATAAAGTAGATAAACACCTCAAGGCATCAAAAAATGAATGAATCTTAAAATGATTACAGTAAAAAAAAACATATGGGATGTCTAAATGACTGCAAGAGATCACCATTAATTAGATGAATTCTGAAACAAGTTTTTATTTTAAACATCATAGGAAGAAATATGACACACACAGAATAGGAAACATACACATAAGACAGTTGAATCACATGAATCCCTGAAGAGATTTAACCAGGTACTTTTGATCCACCAAGTTCATTAAAACTCATAAAATAATTACAATATGCGCCAAAAATAAGTCTTCTCACACTTGCCCAAACCACCCCCCTATACATTCATTTGCATATGCCTTATATATTTTTAATGATAATATTAAATCCAAATTAGTGGATTTGGAATTTCTAAATACAGAGATTAGTTGTTGGAAATAAAATCATGAAAATGAACCTAAAATGAATTGGTTACAATGATGTCTGGAATAACTAAGAGCTGGAGTATTCGATTTGGAAAAGGTTTCCAAATGTTTTGAGTAGTTAGAGGTTGATGAACCTTATCCCCTAAATTTGGAAACTAATGGCCACTTTTCAGCATCTTCAAAATTGGTTTTGGAAGCTTTAGAGTTGAATCTGATGGTTAAATAGTTGACTATCCAAAAGCACAACAACTGTATTTTTTGAATATATCCTAAATGGTAATCCAGATTAAGATGATTTTTTGGTAGAAAGTTAATATCACTATATCCCTCCCCCGCATAAATTTTGACCAAAATCTGACTCATGGATCTCGATAAAATCCAAAAATGGTTGTTGAAAACGGTGGCTCATTTCTTGAAAACCATTAGGCATTTTGACCTGAAACTAAGTGATTTTATTCATCTCACCCCCATGCATATATTGTAAACATTTCATGGAAAGTAGGTACAGGATTAAAGAGATATAGTGAAAATACAGTGATCGTGTGAAAGCGCAGTGCTCCAAGCTTATACTATCTTTAGTCATCATCTGACATGTTGGGGGTACTAGGATGGCATGGAATGGTCCATACAACGTTTCAAACCATGAGAAAACTTATAGGCTGAACACAAACCTTCAAACCCCAAACCTTCTTCTTGTAGTAGAAGCGCAACACAGTTGCGCAACGCATCTCCATCTTCATGAATTGACCAAACACTAATATTATGACTAAGAAAAATGATGTAGAGTTGATCCCAATATTTAAAAAAAACCTACATGGAAAAAATTGCAAAAAACCCTATTTCCTCATCAAAATTTGATGCCTTAGTAAAATCACAACACCCCCTACAGACTTTGTGCAGTGAACTTTTCAGACTATTGTACTGGAGGTTGATGTCATAGTATAGGCATGATTTGATCACAAAAATGCTTGACAAGATGTCACTAGCTCTTCCGAATGATGCAATCCCCGCACCATCATATCCCTACTCATGAATTGAATGGCTCATAACCCTAGACTCACTTAACTCAACCTCTTAGAATAGAAATGACCATATTCATGACCTTTCACACACAGTGGCATAATTACATTGAATAATGAAAAAAATATTCTAAACTAAAACCCATAGCTTGATCTTCAACAAGATCATAGCCAAACCTTTATACATTTATCATAATTTGAAAGGAAAAACTTGTTTTCTGACTACTATAACTATAGGATACTAACAAATACTATATTGCAAAGTAAATTCACTTTATAAAACATATTTCATTAAGTAAATGAAATCCTATTCACAATCTAACGAAGTGGTGATTTTATGTATGAGGAATGAGAGGAATGAGGATTTTTTGTTAAGAAATTAAACATGTTAATTTTATCTATCAAAAGGAATTTAATATGATAAATAAACCAATAAAGTGTGGGCAGTAAAACTAAGTGATATATATATATATATAGATAACTTAGGTTTACTGCCCACACTTTACTGGTTTATTTATCATATTAAATTTATATATGTTAAAGAATAAATAAATAAAAGAAATGAAAAAAAAAGATGGAGAGTGGGTAAAAATTAATAATGGTTTACTCTGATGATTTATCCATGAAATTATAAGGAATTCCTTTAGTGCAACATAAAAGGGTCTAAAATTATCAAACAATCTTCATTTTATTTTTTTCATCTAGAATTGTAACTATCAATGTCCTCTAGTGCACCATAAAAATAGACAAAAAATAAAAATAAAAAATTGTTAAATGTTTAAGGCCAAAAAACAGTATATTGGAAATAAACAAGGAATGTAATTTAAGATTTTGATACATGTTGAAACAGTGGGTTTAGGGGAACTGGAGTAAGGATGTGAAAACAATTTTGAAGATCCAAGTATTATCGTGAGGGTAGTTCACCTAGAAATTTGACAATTCCGAGTAGATTTGTTTGGTAATTTCTAGTCACTGGAATATTGAACAGAAAACCATACATTTTAAGAGATGGATGACTCTCTTTGACCCGGAAAGGGAACAATTAGGGGCTAGACCCATTTGGCTCAAATTGTTGTGACTCCCTATGCATCTCTAGACTGAGGATATCTTTCAGTGTATAGGTGACAGTTTGGGTAAGTTTCTGGGTTATTATAAATCATTCATAGAGGTTGCTAACATGTCATTTGCTTGAGTGCTGATTTTTTTGGATACTAGGGAGGGTTTAGTGGCAAACCTCATTCTGGAGTATAAAGGTTACACACACAATCAAAAATTGGATTATGGAGGGGTACCATTTCGCTGTCATCGTTGTCATAAAGTTGGTCACATTTACAATGACTGTCCATTGGTACAAAAAAATCATGGCAATGGGGCTTCTTGTGCCTTGAAAGTCCCGAAGAATATAGGAAATAATGTGGATAAAGGGAAATAGGGACAAATGCAAATGGACTTGACCCAATCACAGCAGAGTTCATAGGGAAGGACGATTGGAATCGATCTACGATCAACTAGGATGACTCTCCTCCCCAAGTACTCGAAAGTGATTCAAGGTCATCCCTTTTGATGACAGGTACTCCTTCTTCTCCTCCCCTTATTAATGGTATAAATAAAAATGCTTCTCTTTTTCAATTATCTATTTCCAATAAGGAGTCTATGATAGGAAGGGTATCCAAATCACATGTTGGGGTTATTCACTATTTGATTGAACCATTCATTGTATGTAGTCCAGCTCCCTGTACATCCATTTCTTAACCTGATGATTTTTCATCTCAAACCTTTAGAATCCCTAGATATAATGTGAGATCTAGAAGAAGAGATCTGTTAGAGGGAACTATCCAACTAGGTTCAAAGGGAGGTCTGGGTCAACTATCTCCCTCCAAAATTCTTAATATCCCTCATGGTAGAAAATCTCACATACCCAAATCTATTCACTAGAGCAGTCAAGATATAATTGTTGGTAGAAAATTTTCCTTAGATGGGTTCCTTAGAGCACGATAAACCTCTAGTTTTTTCCTAAAATGAAGATTATCTCTTTGAATTGTAGAGGTTTGGCTAGTCATCCAAAAAAGCTAGCATTGAAACAATTGTTTCTGGGGGACATGCTTGATGTGGTCCTATTGAAGGAGACATTATGTTCTAGTATGGAGATTGAAAATGTGCTCAGGGGTATGATTGGGGGCAAAGAAAATAGGGATAAATTGTACAACTATGAAGGTGATGAATATATGGAGAAGTGAGGGCATATTAGCTGCTGACATATTTTCAAAAGAACTTGGATCGTAGATCAGAGTGGTAAATGTTTATGGGCCACAGATGGAGAAGGTGCGATTCTAGAATAAATTGATGAACAAATCTTTCATGCAGGTGAATAATCTAGTTATTGGTGGGCATTTAAATTTATCACTAGGATTTTCATAAATTTGGAGGACATACGCTCAGTAGGATCAACTGTCTGATTATTTTTCTGATTTGATTGAATCCAATCATCTGGTCGATACTAGATTAACTATGATCATTCCTACCTGGAGAAATCGTAGGACATGTGATCAATCAATAACTAGAAGGATCGATCATTTTTTATTAGAGACACTTTTTTGGAAATCATTCCACTTTTCAGGAAGTGGGTAGGGAATGGGGGAGTATCTAATCACTTCCATTTATTCTTAGGATTGGTAGGGAAATCTTGGAAACCAAAATGATCATTAGAATTTAAAGCATCATGGATAAAGGAGGAGGAATTTATACAGATGGTTAGAGACACCCGGAGAGACGTGGAGATTCATGAATGGGGGTCTGCGGTGAGATGTTTTGAAGAAAATATGAATACTATCAAACAAAAAAAATGGAATGGTTGAAGAATCAGAGAAAGTGTGATGAGGAATAACTTAATAAAATTGTAGAAGAAATTAGGAAAATGGAGATTCCTGGAGGTGCAGGCTATGACAATAATGATTCTAAATTGTGACTTATACAACTAGAGTTAAAAAAGAACAAACTACTTAAGGAGAGGGAAGAGACTTGGAGACTGAGAAGTTAGGCTAGATGGTTACAAGTAGGGGATGATGATACAAATTTTTTCCAACAATATGCAAAAGGCAGAAGGGCTATCAATACGATTTGGGAATTGTCATATGCTCACAGTGGGAAAGCCTCTACTTTCAACGAGTTGGCAAGAATGGGGCTATGGTACTTTCGCTCCTTATTTCGGGATCAACAAGATGTATTTGTTCCTAAAATTATCTAGACTACCTCTCTCTTTCCTCGATATGTTGATGAGGATGTAAATTCCGAATTAATGGTTGTGGTAACAACTTGTGAACTAGAAACAATGTTACACTGGTTCAGGGAAGATAAGGGCCCAGGTTCATATGGTTGACCAGTTGAATTGTTTATGGAATTTTATGATTTAGTTGGAAATGACATTCTGAAGGTGGTGGAAGGGTCTAGATTGTTAGGTAAAATGTATAATGATTTCAATGCCAAAATTCATTGCACTTATCCCGAAAGTAGACAAACCACAGTCCTACGATGATTATCATCCTATTTCTTTATGCAATTGAATTTATCAGATTATTGAAAAAATAATTCAAAATAGGCTAAACCTGATTCTATCCAAACATATATCAAAATAATAGTTTGCATTTTTTGATGAATGTCAGATTCATGAAGCCATAGGCATTGCACAAGAAGCATGGAATAACTTAAAAACAAGGAAACTGAAGGGCATGATTTAAGATTGATTTTGCTAAAGCATATGATAAAACCAACTGGATTTATATCAGGATTTTACTCACACATTTGGGATTCCATATCACTTTTATAATCTGATTCATATCTTGCATCACATCAAATTCTTTTGCAATGTTAATCAATGGAGTTGCTACTAATGTTTTTCATACAGAAAGAGGATTAAGAAAGGGATGCCCCCTCTCCCCATTATTGTTTTTACTTGTGATGGAGGGTCTCATTAGAATAATATTGTATGAAAAATATAGAGGGGTCTTCAAATGAGCATGTATCATCGAGAATATATCATTAATGCACCTCCTTTTTATAGATGATGTCTTGATATTTCTTGACGGATCCAGGAGGGATGATGTTGCCCTGCATCAAATTACCCAATTATTTAGAAAAGAAATTTGAATTTAAATAAACCCACATAAATCAACTGCTACATCTACCAAGTGTTCTAGAGATGAAATATCACACATCAGGGTGATGTATCCCTTACAGTTGGTTGATCTCGAAGAAGGCATAAAATAATGGGGATTTAGGCTTTAACCCAATGATTACAGTAAGACAGACTAGATGTGGATGATAACGAATATAGAATAAAGGATCAACTTATGGTGCCATAGATGGTTATCTTGGGCAAGAAGATTGGTTCTGATAAAATATATTGGAAGCAATTATGATCTTTTCGATGGCCCTTGCCTCGATTCCAAAAGGAATTTTACACATAATTCAGAAGAAATGTTGTGAATACCTATAGCGTGGGGACAAATAAGGTAGGGTTTTTGCATGGATTAGTGGGATTATATTGTGTTACCAAAGAAATGGGGTGGATGGGGTATCAAGGATTTGTACATTTTCTCAAGGGCATTGGTTGCAAATGTGGTATGTAGATTGATTATGACAAAAAATATTTCAATGAAGATTATTGTGAGGAATTACGTCTATCCTCTATCTATTATTGATTGGGTTCAGCTTCGAAACAAATACAAAACTAATGTATCAACTATATGGAAATTTGTTCTAGCATCTTTTAACATAATTGATTTTGGATTGGCGCAGAGAGTTGGATCAGGGGAACATGCCCTGATAGGAGTTGATCCTTAGTCTAGAAGCGGGGATAGTTATGATCTCCCTCCCAATCTCATAAATTATATAAATAGGAAAGGGATAAAACCTATCAGTTAGATTACAGACCCAGATGCCACATCCATATGGAGTCAGGGATGGATGATAACACAAAGACTAAATATACCTAAACAATGGCATCAGACCTACTAGGAGTTTACAAATACGTTCTCGAGATCACATGTTAGGATCACATACAAGGATGATGAATTGGTATGGGTTCATTCGAAAATGGGTATATATAATCCCAAAGAAGGATATCTAGTTGCATATGAGTATAAGAAACCTGCAGCATTGGTTGCTTGTGGAATAGTATTTGGAAGCTAAAAAGTACTCAAAAATCCAGATTATTATTATGGTGTATTATAAAAAACAAAACAGTACAAGGGAAACCTAATGAAAATGGATATACAGGAACCAACATGGTGTTCATTATGTCAATGTGATGAAGAAAAGGTAGACCACCTATTCATGTCATGTTTGGAAACAAATAGAATATGGAAACTAACATATCAATCTTTAGGTATCTAGTACAGATGGAGAGGAGGATCGATAAAAGAAGCATGGAAGGAATGGTGTTGAGATCCCGAATCCAAAAATCTATGGAATCTTCTGAGTCTTATTTGTTGGGATATTTGGATAGGTAGGAACAAGAATATTTTCAAAGATTAGTTGTTCGATCCTGAAAAACTAGGAGCTGACCTACTCTTCATATATGAACGCATCCCAGAAGTACCATCCAGCAGTACAGTTCACATTGTTAGGATCCAACCCTAACCCCCTTATTTATGTAATAGGGTCGAGTCATAGTTATAGTTAGTTAAAGAGTAAATAAAGCCCATATTAATAGTTGTAAGTGGTTGACCCACATTTGAAGAAGGGACCACAATTAGTTGTGAATGGGCCATGGCATCAGATAGATGGTATTAACAAGAACCATGGTATTGCATGTATGAATCCTATATAAAGGATAGAGACTCCCTATTGAGGGCGTCGTGCCTTATTTTGTAATCAAGCCCTGCTCTATTGAAGGTTGCCCCCTCGAAGAGGCAAGTGAACATTGCTTTCCTTTCTGAATAATAAAATACATGTCATTATTTCTCATTATTCTGTGTTCTAGGTTATATTTCTTCACATATTTGGTATTCTAGTATCTTCTCATAGGTCAAGAGCATAACAAGTGCTATCAAAGCACTTTCCAGGGCCGGTGGGATCTCCATTTTTAGCAGATTTGTTTTGGCTAGAGACGTGTTCTGGTGTCTTTAAACCATGGGATCTGTCATTGAGTGCATAAACCTACAGATTTGGGGAGGCATGCATGTAGGAAATACAAGAGGTAGTCACGCTTGTTGGACGCTCTTGTAACCTCTGTGGGTACCCCATCAAATAGTACCGCATTAGACAGAACTGTGGATAAACTGTCTTCCAAGTACCCTCTCGTCTGGGTATATCGGAACCCCCATAGGCTCACCTGAAACCTCGCCATAGATAAACCAGCGACCGTCTTGCTGCTACAGTACACCGAGAATAGTGTATAAATTTTGAATAATATGACACTTATTCACAGCGATTATCCCGATTATACACTAATTGTGGAATACATGAATAATACATAACCTCCTCTACGTTGATCATCAATTTGCAGTATTAAGAAACATCAAGCATGCACACATTGAAGCATCAATCACACATATCAACACAATATGTAACCGGGGAAAGCATACAGTTGAAAACCCCTCAACTATCTGTATATTATATTGATTGAGAACATGTAACAATACATAGTACAATAATCTTCGCAAGTACTCAATACTATCTCCACCTGTTACACACAAACTAGCTCAAATTTGAATCAATCACAGGTTCAAATCTCCTTCGCTGCTTGCCTGCCTCCACTGCACAATCCTGCATGAGAATAGATGAGAATGGATGAACCAAACTCGTATTTACCTTGTGTAACACTACACAATCCTCATTGGCAACTCAATCCCACTGATTGTGCAAATCACATGCACAACTAAAGTCACAATTGATAGTCGTCTTGCCCTTTCACTCACCTCTAACACTTGTCTCCAGAATTGTCCATGCACTGAGTTAACTGATGTATTCTTTAGTTGATTTATGAGTTCATAATTAGTGAATTAATTAATAATTAATTCACACCACTCATCACTAGTGTATTTGTTAGTTAGACTAAATACAACTAGTTCAACTAAGTCAAACTGAGCACAACTCCATCAACTCCTCATTCAACTCCATAGAACTCAATCACTGAAGTTATAACTGAAGTCCTTCATGCAATA
>APFE030413097.1:0-10789 GCA_000404065.3 Pinus taeda
AACTTTAGTTGGGCATCTATTCAAGATGTAAACTACGCAAGTGACAGCTTCTGCCCAATACTCATGAGGCAAGTGTTTTGCCTTCAGCATACTTCTAACCATGTCAAGAATGGTCCTATTCTTTCTTTCGACAACACCGTTTTGCTGAGGTGTATACCTTGCTGTGAACTGTTTTTGTATATCATTCTCTCTGCAAAAACGCAGAAAGTTTTGGGAGATGTATTCTCCTCCTCTGTCTGTTCTAAGCACTTTGATATAATGCCCACACTGTTTCTCAACAAGAGTTTTGAAGTGGCAGAATTTCTCGAACACTTCACTCTTCTGTTTCAGCATATACACCCATGTCTTTCTGGTGTAATCATCAATGAAAGTTAAAACATATCTATTTCCACCAAGTGATGGTACTTGCATCGGTCCACACACATCGGAGTGAACAATTTCCAAAGGTGCTTTTGCCCTTATACTCTTTCCTGCTGGAAAGCTTTCTTTGTGTTTCTTGCCCAAGATGCAGCCTTCACAAAGGCTGTCCGGCTCTTCAATCAATGACAATCCCTTTACCATTCTTTTTCTGTGCAACAAATTTAGGCCTCTGAAATTGAGATGTCTAAATCTCAAGTGCCACAACCAATTCTCATCTTTCACTTGTTCCTGAAAGACTTTTTGTGTTACAACCGCAATAGTTCTTCCTTCCTTCAAATCTGCCCTGAGTTTGAGAGGAAACATTCTATTGCTAGTCATCTGCACTTGTGCAATGATCTTTTTACTTGGAGGTATATCTCTGATTGTACACATATCATCTTTGAAGAACATGTTGTAACCTTTGTCAATGAGCTGGCCAATGCTCAAAAAATTACATTTCAGCCCAGGTACATAGTATACCTCTGGCACAATCATCTGTTCTCCATTTCTTGCTTGGATACAGACTCTGCCCTTACCCTTGACAGATATCTTACTATCAGTTCCTGTTGTTACCTCAAATTTCACATCTTCATCCAGATTGGTAAACATTGCAATATTTCCAGTCATGTGATTACTACAACCTGAGTCTAAGAACCAAATATCTTCTTGTTTGTTTTGTGCAATGTTACATGTTAACAGCACATTCTTTGGATTCTTATTTTCTTCATTTGCAAAATTAACATTCTGCCTATTGTTCATGTCATTTTGTTTTCTTCTACAATCATTGGCATAGTGCCCATATTTCTTACAATAATGACATTGGACTTGGGATTTGTCATACCTTTTTCCATGAGCTTGCTATTTGCTTGAACCTTCATCTTGGTTCTGATTGCAGCTCCTTCCGCTTGTGCTTGTAGGATAATATCTGTCTCTATTTTGGCTTCTTCCACGACCTCTGTTGTTTGCTCTGCCTCAGCCTTTTCTTTGGCTGAAAGACATTTGAGTCTTGAATGCTTGCTCAAAAGAGGAATCTGTTCCTCTACTCAATCTGTGTTCATGAGACATAAGAGAAGCACTCAGTGCATCTACCATGAACTGTGAGAGATCTTTTGTTTCTTCTATTGCTACTACAACAGCTTCAAACCTTGAGGGTAAACATCTCAAGATCTTCTCTACGATCCTTCTTTCTTCAAGGATTTCACCATGAGATCTAATATGGGTTATCAACCCAATAACCTGAGTGAAGAATGAATCTATTGTATCAGATTCCTTCATGCTGAGTGTTTCAAAGTCTCTCCTCAACATCTGCAACTTTGCAGTCTTCACCTTCTCCATGCCTTGATAGGAAGTTTTGAGAATATCCCATGCCTCTTTGGATTGTGTTGCTGCTGCAATCCGTGGAAAGACACTTTCATGTACTGATTGGAAGAGAAGAAAGAGGGCTTTGGCATCCTTCTTCTTGTCACTCTTCAACTGGTCTCTTTCTGCTACTGTCAAAGAAGCCAGTGCTGTTGCATCTGCAGGTTCAACATAGCCAGTTTCAACCAGCTCCCATATTCCTTGAGAAGCAAACAATGCTTTCATTTTTATGGACCAATCATTGTGATTTTTCCCATTGAACTGTGGCAGTTGGGAATTTGTCAAACCTGTTCCAGCATCTGCCATCTTAAAAGAAAAAGATGCTGACTGTAAAATTAAAAACAAGTAAAAACTTTCTCTGCTAGAAAAAATCTGTTTTCTGAACTTCTTACATCTCCTACAGTGAAAAACAAACTCTATTTTTGACTCACTGAGTGCCTAGACTAGCTCTGATACCATGTTGGAATTTTATGGTGAATTCCATAACACAAAAAATCATAGAACAACTCTCTGATATGATGGAATTTTATGCTAAATTCCTTAACAAACAGACAACACAAAACTGCTATGTTTCTGCACAAAAAACTGATAATTTCGTTTTCTGGACTTGGTGTTGCAGCAACAGGATTCTGGTGTTGCAGCAACAGGAAAAATACTCTGATTCTGTTAACACAGAAAAAACAAAAAAAAACAGAAAACTGTGTTGCTGTAACTGGTGTTGCAGCAACGCTGCTCGTAGTGTTGCAGCAACGCGATTTTGACGTCAAGCCACTCGGTGTAACGGCAACACGATTTTGACGCCAAGTCACTTTATGGGCATCAAAATTACTTATAAATTTACAGTGAGATAATTGACGCTTGGTGTAACAGCAATTAAAACAAGGACATCAAATCACTAATAAACTTACAGAGTGAAATCAAAGTGTTTTTGACACTTGGTGTAACAGCAACTGAAAAACAGCGAAACAGTAAACTTGTATTTATGAACTGTAAACAAAACTGATACAGAAAACTTAGCTGTTACAAAAGGAACACTTCAGTTCCAGAAATCGATTTTCTCTAACTCAGAAAATCATAGGTTCAGCACTACTGTGCATTTACAGAAGAGACTCACTATGTTCTTCTAACCTTCACTCAAAAACAGAACTGCTGTTATAAAATTTCTTACACTCAGACAGAAAACAGAACTGCTGTTCAGAAATCTTTTGCACTGCCTGATTATTTAACAGAACTGCTGTGCGTTACATTTATAGGAAAATAAATATCTGTTTTAAGCAATAAACTAAGTAAAAATATCTGCTGATCTTTATCTGCGTATTTATTGCAGAAGGCGGTGATGCCTTTTCAGCAAAAACAAGTCGGTTGTCTGCAGGGGATTTAATTCTGAATTTAATGCTCAAAATATCAGTGGGATTTTGCGGCACCGAACCATCTGAAATTAATTTCTGAAGATCAGATTTGCAGTTGGAATTAATTTCCAACAAAACGCTGGAAAATTTTCAAGGCGATGCTCCGTTATATGCAGGTTGTTTTCTTCGAATATTTAGATCGCTACTTCACTAATAAGTATCGTCTTCCCTCAGTCAGAGAAGTTGGAATCATGTACTTCCGAGACCTGGTTTTGGGGAAAATGGGAAATAATGTGAAGAAAGCAGTGATTGTTGTTATTGACGAAGAGCAAGAAGGAGAGCCAGTTAGAAATGAGACTCTTTTGAAGGATGTTGCGGCCATTTTTCTGGAGGTTCACATGGATTTCTATACAAATGTTTTTGAAGTGGTCATGTTGGAACATACTGGAGATATCTATTCTCGGAAGGTTGCTTCATGGTTTTTACAAAATTCCTATACGGACTATATGTCAAGGGTAGATGAATATGTGATACGCCAGAAGGAAAAAGTTGCCAGATATTTGCCAGAGTTGCTAGATATTTGCGAGCAAAAGCTATTTCACAAACTGAAAGATGCACTCTTTTCCCATTACGTTACACATTTTGTTGAGGATGAAAATTCAGGATGCCTTGCGTTGCTCAGGGAACATAGATATAACGATATTTTGATGATGGGGGGTTTATTTGATAGAGTACCCAATGGCTGGGAATCAATTGCGAATATTTTTAAGCAGCATGTTATTAGAGAAGTAACACCACCTGTTAAACAATTTGAAGATGCTGTAATGCAGAATAATGCAGGGAGAATGGATAAAAACTTATTGTTGCAAGATGTGTCTGCATTTGTGAGGACGGTCATAGAATTACGTGACCAATATATGAAATATGCAGAACAGAACACTGCCTTTTCCAGGGCTTTAAAAGAAGTATTTGAGGTGATCTGTAATAAAGGAATTGCAGGAAGTACCAGTGCCGAATGGCTGGCTACACTTTGTGATACTGTTAGCAGTAATGAAAAGCTAAGAGGGGACGATATAATTGAAAATGTGGTGGAATTTGTGGAGTATATCTAGGCTAAAGATCTGTTTGTTGAATCCTACAAGGAAAAACTAACCCGTAGAATTCTGCTCGGCAAAAGTGCAAATATTGATCATGAGCAGAGCATATTGTCGAAGCTGAAACAGAAATGTGGTGGTCAATTAACGTCACAGATTGCTGGCATGCTAACGGATTGGACAGGATCGCAGGAGAGGCAAAGTAATTTCGAAACATATCTTAAAAGTAATAGAAATATACATCTTGGATTAGAGTTTACAGCTACAGTGCTGACAACTAAATTTTGGCCAACATACAAGTGCCCTCACATTAAGCTACCTCCAGAGATGGTTAGATGTGTTGAAGCATTTACAGACTATTATTCCGCAGAAGCCCAACATCAAAAACTTAAATGGATATATTCCTTGGGATCCTGTACTATAATTGGTAAGTTTCATAGAAGATCAATAAAACTGATAGCAACAATTTGCCAAACAGCAATATTATTGTTGTTCAATGCCTCTGAAAAGTTCAGTTATTCCAACATCAAAAACCAGTTGAATTTGGCAGAGGAAGAAATTGATGGACTTATGTATTCACTGGCCTGTGACAAGTATAAAATTCTTCTCAAGGTTCCAGATACAACCACGGTAACTGCATCAGATGACTTCAAAATCAATTTTAATTTTACAGACAAAAAAGGGAAGATAAAACTTCCAATGCCACTGCTCAGCGAGAAGAAAAAATCATCGGAGGAGGAGGATATTCATAAGGACAGACATTTTCTTATTGATGCATCGATAGTACGCATTATGAAGGCAAAAAGGGCTTTACAATACCAAATACTTGTGAGTGAATGTGCTCAGGAACTTCAACGGCTACTCAAGGTAGATTTCACGCAAATTAAAAGGCGGATTGAAGATTTGATTGAGAGGGAGTTCTTGGAACGAGACACAAAAGAAGCTAATTTGTTGAGATATATACCATGAAGCCTACGAAGGTAGCAGGGAAAGGATGGTAGATTAAAATGTGAGATTGATACAAGAGAGTTATAAAATAACAAAGAATTCATGTTTTTAGGTTGATAATGTATTTTTAGCTTTGTCTGACATATTTATATTTCAAGCTAGTCAATAGTTATATCACTTTATATTTAATAGATTTATAGAAATGGGTGATATGCCTTGAAATATGTTATAATACTCCTAGCTCTAAGAGCTAGATCTCTTATCCTTAGCCACAAAATCATGTTGTGTAATAATCATGACATAACATTGTATCATGAGAAAGAAACAATTCTAGTTGTCACTTGAGCTTTAATTACATTAATATTGATGTCCAACATTCAACAATATGCAGCAAACTCTAAGCCAATTATTTTTTTCTCCAATCTACTAGAAAAAGGATGTTTCTTTGTGATTCTCTGTCCCTTGGCTCCTTATTGAAGGTTTGAGGATCTGGAAGATAAGATTAATGCAATGTGAACTAAGAAAATACAATTCATGTATAAATATCATGCCATTATGAAATTTTACAAACCCACTATGAGATTTTGCTCAACTTCCATGCTTACTTATTAGCTTTTGGCAACCAATTATGAGATTTTTTCTGAATTGTTTAATTTAATCGTCATAACATCACCTATAACATCATTTAATTGTATAATTTGTTCATGAAGAATTATGTTTTATTGTTTTTAAGTCAAAATCGATATGTATAAGAGTAAGTAAGAGGCAAGACGTTCCTTGAGGGGTGTACTAATAAATAGAAACAACAATTAAAATAGTTGCTACAGGCATACATGGATGTGCTCGAAGATCCTAAAGGATTGTCGTATAATAGGGAAGTGGGGAATGACATACATATTTTTCTAGAATCCCCATTACCAAACATTGGACTGTACCGGTAGTCTCTTTTAGAAGCAAGTTAGGTGAAAAAACAACTATAGTGGCTACTAGAACAAGTTGTCATTAGACCATTTAAATCACCATGTGGGTCACCTATCATTGTTGTGCCAAAGAAGTACAAGATGTGGAGGATGTGTATAAATTACAAGGCATTGAATAAAATCATGCCCATGAATAGATACCTCCTGCCCAGGATAGATGATTTATTGAAAGTTGTAGTAAGAAAAATACTTTGCCAAGATGGACTTAAAGTTTGGATATCACCAGGTTAGAGTCAAAGAAGAAGATAATTGGAATACTTTCTTTAAAACCAGGAAAGGTTTGTATGTGTAGTTAGTCATGGAGTTTGGATTATGCAATGCGCTATCTAGGTTTATGTGATTGATTAATGATGCATTGTGCCCTTTATATACTCACTTGTTATTGTCTATTTGGATGATATACTGTCATATAGTGCTATGCTACCTGGGAGGAGCACATCTCACATTTGACATAAATGTATTTGAAACTTTAAAGAAGCACCAAATACTAGAAAATATCATGAATTGTGAGTTTGGATGATAGTCTTTGGTGTATCTCGGGTATGTGATAGGCAGAGAAAAGCTAAGATAGATCCTGCCAAGATGGAGGCCATCATGAAATGGGCCTTCTAATGTATCTGAGTTTGGGAGTTATTATTCACCTAGATATCTTCCATATTACTATTCACCTAGATATCTTCCCAAGGATGTTGCGTCAGCCTCCATTATTCATGGAAAAGGGGCTATCCATGTGATTATGATGTAAAAGACTCTATAAGAGTATATGTTGTAACTTTGGTTAAGAGTTGAGTTATTGAGACTTAACCACTAGTAGGCTATGAGTCTGTCATACAACTGGGCTACAAAGAGGAAAAGGGATTCCATTCTTTTGAGGGCATTTGTTCCATATCTAAGTAAAAATAACCAAGAGAGATAGGAGGTAGAGCACATAGAGAGGGTTTGTGCATTGTAGCAAACCATAGGCCATAATTCTTTGTACTCGTAGCAATATCTAGACAGAGAAAGAGGGCGGAGCAGGCTCACCCTTTGACTAGGTTTTTATCCTAAAAGGGTTTCCCAGAGAAAATATTATGTCTAATGTGTGTGTGTGTGAACCTTATTTTTCTTTCTTTATTTTTATTTTTTAATTTTCATTTCAATGCATTCACTATTCACAATAAAATCTACAGATCTAGAAATATAATAAAATTGTAATAATTTCAACTTTCACATTTTAAATATAATATTATCAAATCTATTTTGACAAATTGTGTAATGGAATATCCACGAAAGTTTATGGAACATATTGGTATCAATGGTAGGTTTCGTTGTGTATTTTGTGAATATTTTTGGTGGAATAGATCAGTGAGGCCCAAAATTCTTAAAATTGTAATCGTGAACAGCAAAGTTGTGAATGGCTCTCATGGTCCTGTAGAGGCCAAATTTTTGTGGCTCGAACAACAAAGCATAGTTATACATTGCAATGTAAACCCCCTCATGGAAGCCCAGAGATATAAGCTTGTGATACTATGACAAGATGGGGATTCAAATGCAGAGGATAAATCAAAAGGTGGATCATGAGATCGATAAGAAAGAAAGAATCAACAAAAGAAGGAACTTGAAAAAGATCAACCTTGTTCGAGTGTCGTGAATCAATCACAATCCCTGTTTAAAATGGAAGTAAAGGATGATATAAATCCATACCATGGTGAGATTGATGTTATGAAATTGAATCAATGGTTTCAGCAATTGGAAGTTTATTTTAGAATCCCTCAAAGTGAGGAAGAACTGAAGATGTTATTTGTGTCATTCCAATTAGAGGGTCAAGCACTAACTTGGTGGGAATGACACATGAAGACCCTAAGGTCAGGGAGAGATCCTCTAGCGACTAAGTGGGAGGACTGCAAAATCCTCGTCAAGTCATAATTTTACCTTGTTGGGTACATAGAGGACTAATGGATCTAGTGGCACTACTTCAGTCATAATTTAGGGAAATGTGTGTAGGAGTACACCACAAAGTTGAGAAAAATGGACATAATGTTTGGTATCTCCAAAAACAACCCAAAATTTCTTCTCAAATATTTAGAGGGTTTGCACCACCATCTATAGGAGAAAGTGATGTTCACCAAATTAGTGGATGAGGCTTGTGTGCAAGCAGAGTACTTGGAGAACTCAGGCCTAAAGAGAGTGCAATAAAGTAGATCGAAGCAAAAGGAGAAATAGGACACCTCTTTGGAGGGGAATAAGAAGTAAAAATAAGGAAAAGTTAAAAAATATGGCAGCCACAACACACCAGTACAATTATCCCAACAACCATTGCAACAATGATGGCCACATAGAGTAGAAGTGGCAGGAGTTGCATTTAGAGTTGAACGTAAAGAACAAAAATAAAGATAATAAGAAGAATAATATCAGGGCCATTGATTTAAACAACCAATTTGAAAGCAACTCGAATGTGGTTGACAATATCATTTGTACATTAGTGTAGAAGGAGGTGAATCTTAGTAGCCTTTAGTAACAGGAAGAGAAAAAAATGACCAAACTCTTCCATATAAAGATATATGTTAAGAAGACCAATATTGATGCTTTGTTTTGCTCAAGATTGCAGAAAAATTTCACTGTAGTAGATTTGGTCAAGAATTTGGGGTTGGAAGTTCATGATCATCCAAACCCATATCTACTAGGATAGGTAAATAAGTATATAGAGCCGAAGGTACAAAAATGGTGCAATATTAGATTTTCCATCAGTGTTGATTTTATTTATGATGTAGAACTAGATGTGGTTCCCATTGCTATATGTGGAGTTGTGTTTGGGAGTCCCCACATGTACACGTTAGATGCAATACTTATATAGAGAGCTAACTATTATGGCTCGTTAAGGATGGAAAATCATGTTGGATTGACTGTATATTCCACCGATTAAACATTGTCATATGGTAATGATATTGAAAGGTAGCGGAAGCGTGTTGAGCCTCAGCGTTGATGAGCCGAGACATTGTACCCCTGCCCGAAGTGACTGTGAATGGTGTGTTAAAAGGTGTATTCATGTTGTGCTGCATTCAAAATCAGTGGTCTCAACGGAATGGTAATGGAATGGTGTGTGCGCCCTGGTTGCAGTGGAATAAGTTTTGAATGCTGCCTGATTTTGTTTTGTTACCAGCGCGTTTTTTAAATTACTGCTGCGAAAATCTCATAAATTTTGAACGCTGGGTATAAAACTATTGAATGCTGCTGACATATGCTTTGAATATTTCAAATACATAGGCTTGCTGCTATTTTAAATATGTTTGCTTCCTGTACATTTCCTAGTGCGGTGCATATTCATGAATGGTGTAGCTTCTTATTGGGTGGCGCATATCATGAATATTGTTTCATTGAACGAGTATAATGTTGGCGCAGCGGAAGCGTAACATTTGAATGATATGGAGTGTTGAATGGTAACATTTCAAATGCACAGTTTTTAAATCATTCAAATGCTGTTATTTTAAAAAAAAAAGGTTCGAATGCTTCTATTTAATGTGTTCATGGTATTCCATTTTGTTTGATACCAGCACAGTTTTAAATCACTATTTAGATTGGTCCGATATTTTTTACATGAAAACATTGGTGCGGTGAATTTCATGTGTAAGAATAATAATATATTATGGAGTGATAATATATTATTTAAAAAAAAGAGGAGTGAACGTGACATGAAATTTTATTTAGTTTTTTATGGTGATATGTTATATGGTTGAGAAGTGGAAGGTATAACATATATATTGTTTTCTATCAGTAGAAGGAATTTTTTTCTTACAGAATGCGTTCAATCATCTCCATGGTAGGAATAGTTCTCACTGGCAAGGAGAACTATCCTGAATGGCCCCGGATGATAAAACACACCCTCATCTTCAATGAGTTGTGGAAAGGAGTGTGTGTCGGAGAAGGAGACAATGACCCAGGACAACCTACTTCAGACAGAGAGCTCGTCATTTGGGAAAACAAGAACAACAAAGCTTATGCATTAATCGCAGCATCTGTAAATGAAGAGGTGAGTCACCATATTTCGTCATATTCAACTGCCTTTGAAGCCCTACAAAAGCTGAAAGAACTCTATGGCTCACATTCTGCACTTGAAGTTGTCCAACTCATGATTGAACTCTTCACTCTTGAACTGCAAAATAATGATCCTCTTGCTCTTGCATCTGAAGTAAAGTCTATAATGCATGATATCAAATCCAATAAGGTTGAGCTGGATATCCCTCTTATTGCTTTTCTCAAGGCACTTTATCCTAATTACTCCAATTATCTTGAGTCTTTGCAAGCAAATGGAAATATCAAGGATATAACCTTTGACTCTCTTGTGAAAAAGTTTGCTGAAAGAGAAAAAGCCTTTGGAAAGAAGACAGTCCCTGAATCTTCTGAAGAGACTGTGTGCCTTGCTCATAAAGAAAAACATCCTTCTCAAGATTCTTCAAGAGGAAGATATTTTCGAGGCAGGGGCACGACATTCTCAAGGAGAAAAGCATATTTGCACTACGTTCGTTGCAAAAGAAATGGATCACATGATGCCTCTACATGCAAGCTACCATGGGATAAAATTGAGCAAAAAAGAAACCAATAGAAAGGTAAAACTGATGATATAGACAAAGGTAAAGCACCTGAATCCACTCACTATGTTGTGGCACAATGTAACATTGGAGTA
>APFE030413123.1:608-13879 GCA_000404065.3 Pinus taeda
ATTTATACATGCCAAAGTGTCCAATACCATGGACGAAAAACCATCGTGTCCAAAACCATGAACCAAAAACCATCGCGTCCAAAAAACATGTGCGAAAATCATGCACAAAACCATAGGTGGGTCCGCCCAACCTAACATAGGGTCAAAAACCAAAATTTTCTGGGGCGCTGCCCCGGACCCCATAAAGTGGGGTCACTGGTACCCCTCAAACCCCCTGTTAACTATGTGGAAAGAATATAACACAACCCAACAAGTTTCATGACTTGAAGACATCCAGAAATTACCTCTAGAGGGACCAGCACACGTAAGCCCTAATCAAGGTGCACTGCAAAGCAGTTAAGTCCATTTCCAGGGTGCTGTGCAGAGCACTTAGGCTTCGTTTCACCTCTGCTAGGTGAGAATGAGTGAAATTCACATAGGGTTTGGGGAATATTCTTATCTTTTGGAGTCATCTAGAAGTTCCCCTATCTTATCAACTCCTATGAGCTCGAAAATGGATGAGGAATGAGTTAAGGAGCATCCTATCCTCTCATCCCTTCCTCCATGGAACTAATTCTAAGTATGGAACGCGATTCAATGTCACCATTAATGACAAAACCTCCTTCATCTTCCTATAAATTGACCACTCATCTAAGTGATCAGGGGCTAGATTATGTTGAATTGTAAGGAGATAATGCTGTTATGAGACTTGACTTTGGAGCAAATGATGTGATGCCACAAGATTATTTTTATTTTGATTTGATGTGGACGGGATCCAAGCAGAAGGAATGACTTTGAATTAGACAGTGATGGTGGGAATTCCTTCTTCTATCTAATAAAGTGTTTGAACCTTTTTCCATATGATGTATTCTTTCACAATGCTTATATGTATGAATTGCTTATGATTCCTTTCATTCATATTCAATGAATCATATGCTTTGATTGGTTTTCGTCTTCTATTGTGTTGATAGTGTACTTTTCAAGCAGATTAAGTATGCGAAGGAGCGAAGGAATCGATACGAGGGAGACGAGAGGAAAGTGGAACTACAGATAGGCCTTATATCCTCTCTTCTTATCTATTGCTTATAGGGAAAGTCTAAAACACTTTAAACTATTGTTCTAGGCACAACTACTTGTCTAGTGAATTAGTATTTATCCGTAGATGCTAAATTCTCCAAACCAAATTGGTGACTCCATTAGGGAAGAATCCTCTTTCCTAGTAGCTTATCCACCTCCTAAGACATCCTTGTAGACTCTATTTGTGTTCATAGATTGTAATTCAACTGTTACATTGAAAAATTGGTCAAAACTGTGTGAAATTGCCTCTTGAAATGGCTTAATGTCACCAACGCAGGCTTTTGAGGGACACCATTTGTTGCAGAGCATCCTTGGCTTAGGGATAGTGCTCTGAAGCACACTGTCTCCCACTTTGGGCTGCACTAATCCTCCTAGGATCAGTTTCCCACATTTGGAAAGAGTTTTTTGCCAAATTTTCTCTATTTGATTGTTTGTTGATTGATCAATGAATGTTATGTCTCAGAAAATGAGTGTCTATCTCCTGGTCTAGCCCAGCTTTCATTGGATTGCCTATGTTTCTTCATGTTTTCTTTGTCGTTATCGATGAATAGTCAAACTTAGGATATAATTGATTAATCTTCGTTTGAAAAAGTGTCGTAAAGTCTTCTCTTCCTTCGAATCTGAATTGTCATAAATGTCTTCGTTCATATGAAATATTGATTGATTGTATGTGCATATTTCCTTTTTGTTGATATTCACATTAAGGGAATCGAAAAGAAATACATGCATGTTACATTGAAAAAGTTTGTGTGTGCTGATAGGAATAGTATAGGGAAATTGCATTTAGATTGTGCTCTTTTCTCTTTGATCAAAAGAAATTTGATTGCTCTATCCCTAAGTAGCTAGGATTTTAATCGTTAAATTGAACGGAAAGAATGCTTATCATGATGGTTACATTCCTAGGAATTTCAGAATACATCACATGGTGAACTTGAAAAGCAAATTCCTAAACAAGATCATCTTAAAATAAACATCAATTTACCTATTGGAGCATTGTCATTAATGAGAATATTTAGTGGTTCTAGGCTAGAAACGTATTTTGCCGTCGTAAAACAAAGCATCTATTGCTAACTTGTCTGCAATACATCCAGAGTGTGATACCTCATTCCACGTACGTGAGTATATCGTAGCTTGTCCACATACATTTGGGTATATAGGGCGGTGTTATAGTACGTAAAGTATATGGGAATGCTCTCACTGTGCGGTTTTACATTAGACAGTGCTTATATGGACTGGGCCTCCACGTACCTTCGGGTATATATGGGAGGAAAACTCTAGGTTTCTATCCATCCTAAAGTAACCGACTCGGCTGCCTTGTAAACTGTGATACACTGAACACAACTTTCGGGGAGATTGCCTACCCTTACTTCTTGGTTTGCCAGGAGGTATTCTAGAGTTCACAGTTGCTTCGTAAACCTTTTGCCTAGTATACCCCTTTTTGTTTATTTATTTTTTGATAATAAAATTAATCAACAATCATGGAGGAAAATCAAGCCATACCTCATCGTTTGTGGAGAACAACGAGCAAACCTCCTTTGCCTCCCGAAGCGACACCAATTTGGGCAAAGCAGTCTCACTTAACTTAGTCAAGTACATCAAGGACTCCTAGTTGTTCATCTGAATTACCTAAATCATCTATTTCTGTAAGTACTGAGACTCCAGTTACTTCAACTATTTCTCGCCCATCTATTTCTGAAGAAGAAGTTTCACAATTACCTGAGGACATTAGCAATGATCCTAGTGAAACAGTAACCGAGGTTATTCAACAACAAGTTGATCCTAAACTTGAAATTGCTCAACAAGAAAGTACTTTTGAACTTGAATCAGTTCAACCAGAAGTTAATCCAGAATCTATCCCAGTTCAAACAGAAGTTACATCTCAACCTGAATTTGTTTTGGAACCTCTTCCTAAAACTGTTGTTCACTTACTTGAACATCTGACTTCGAAATTGAACATTCAAAAGTTATTACTTTACCAAAAGACGATCAACCGGTTACTCCTCAGACATCAGTAACTATTGAAACTTCAACTTCATCAACACCAAAAATCTTTTACGGACCTGACGGTGAAGTTCTTCCACTAGATTTAATTTCTATAGAGAAGGAATTGGAAGAAGATTCCACACTTGGAACCCCGTTTCACTTTGGAACTGAGCTTTATCTTTACCCTAATACTCCTGATTTTTTTGCTCCATTTGATCTCACTTCTTTTCAAGTACCCATTGATTCTTTAGGACAACTTTTGTGTTAGTTAACTATGGCTAAACAATCGTCAACATCTTAGACTATATCATATTATGCAGCTGCAATTGAATCTTCTGTTGCAACTTCTTTGATGTTCTCTACCACACCTGAGTCACACTTGCATGGTGAATCATCTGTCCTGGTTGGTTACCAATCATTATCTAGAACCCACTCAGGGGTTGCTTCTACACCATGGTCATCACCCATGTCCTCAACTAGAATTTTACCTGGTTCTTCTCTAACAGGAACTCAACAGTTTGATCCTTCATATCAGTATCAAGTTGGGCAATTTGATCAACGAAGACCTATGTATCCATTAAATACTGGATTGCCACCATATGGAGAGCAATATGCTTATTCACCATATCCTCCTTATTCCGAAGGACTACGATATGGTAATATCCTGCAATATTCAGGTCAATCTAGAATTAGAGTTTGTCAATGGCAACCAATAATGCCAGTTCAACCAAGGCTTTTGTATCCAACACAACTAATGCAAACTATGTCAGCTATTCCTAATACACCTATTGTTACTACTATACCACAATCACAAGTTCAAATTGTTGTATCTCAACTATACAAACTGATCCTTCTACCTTGCAACCACAAGTTTCAGGTCAAGAAGTTCAAGTTCCTCAGGTTGTTTACAACAACCACTTATTTCTGGAGTTCAAGAACAACCTCAGGTTAGTATACCCTTATCTGGACTGACCCAAGCTTACATTGGTATATTTTATTCACAACCTAGCCAACCTTTCATTGTTGGACAACAACAACCGTTAAATCAACAGCAGTTGTACCAACAACAACAACAGTTGATTCAACAACCATGGCAACCTCAATTTCAACAACCCCAACTCCAGCAATTCCAACTCCAGTTTGGACTTGTTCCAGAGGCTCAACCTAGTTTTGGCCAATCTCAAGCTTACCAAGGTCCTCGTCAACAAGGCTTTGCAGGTTATGGACAACCACACATTCAACCAGGTTATCAACAACCACCTTATACTGGTTTTGTTCAACAACCATACCAAGGTTACCAAATGCAGATGCCCTATGTTGGTATGCAAAGACCTATTTCTCAAACAATTCCATCATATCCTAGGTATGCTCAACCTGACTTGAATCGACAATTGCCTTTTGTAGCAACTTTAGAATTACCAAATTTAAATCGGCTCAATAATGATCCATTCTTATATGCACCATGGTGGCCGATAATTCCGCACAAGTTACCATCTGACATTCCAAAATTTAACGGAAATCCTAGAGAAGACCCATCAAATCATGTCATGACCTTTCATTTGTGGTGTTCATCAAACTCCTTAAATGATCATTTGGTTAGACTTCATCTTTTCTAAAAACACTTACTGGTCTAGCTAATAAATGCCATATTGAATTACCAAGAGCTTCTTTCGATAATTTCACCACTTTAGCCACTACATTTTTTACCCACTTCCAATTACCTATCAGATACGAGACTGGAACAAAACTCCTAACCAACTTTAAATAGACTACTACTACCCATATATCAGATCATATTCATGAGTGGCGGTGTCGTCGTCAAATGGTTAAGACATATGTTCCTGATCAGCTTTTAGCTGAGTGGTTCATAAAATCCTTGTTGCCATCAATCATCGGGGATGTGGCAAAAGGTGGAGTTGTCACAAAAGAGAAAGTTATTGCTCTTTCCCAATACTTGGATTTGATTTACACATAATCTGGCACGCTTTATGATAAAATTCCCAATGCATCTTGACCAACTTTCATTGTTCCCCCTCCTCCACAATCGAGTAAGGACTCTCATGCCGGCGATGGTGTGATCGGTTCGTTGAGCACACAAATAGTAGGAAGGCCATCTGGTCAAAATCTTGCTATTTCCAATCAAACTACCAATGCATCAGAAAATACTCTTGCCTCCGAGATTAATGCCATGTTAGCTGATAAAGGAAAAAATCAAAAGCAACCAGTGAGCAAGAAAAAGGGGAAAAACAAAAAGAAACAAGAAAAATCCCCTCCAAAGAAATCATCTAATTCCTCTACTTCGGCAAGAAAACCTCATTATCCATGTCTGATATGTAATGATGAGAATTTTACAAGATATTGTCCACACCGCTCTGAGCTCTATAAACTTTTAAAGACTTCAAACACATCAACAGTGTTGACTGATCCGTTTCCAACCCTGGAGATACATTTGGTTGCAACAGACCATGTTTCCACATCCCAAGTACTCATGTTATCCATCACAGAGCCACAAAACGAAGTTTTGGTGTCAATGAGAAACAAAGATTATGGAAATCTGTCATCATCGCCGAATCATCAAGCCACTGATCAACCTAATTCTTTGACTTCAACTTCATTTGAGGTTGTTCCACCCATTGTACCTGAATTGACAATAAAACCACCAAAGGGAGTTGTGCACAAATCGACATTCAACCCTTGGGCTCGAGTAACTCAAAGTTATAAAATAGTGGAAGATCTTGCTTAATCACCTTCTGCTATGTCGACACTCAAGGTGTTGCAAAACTGTCCCTCCCAAAAGCAGGATTTACTATCAACAATAGGTGGAATAGATCCTACGGATTATAATATTGTGGTTTTTAACCATGCGGGATATACACCACAGTTACCAACACAGTTCGCTTTCGTAATTCAAGTAAAAGCTCTCAATAAGAATTTTCATCGAACTATTGTTGATGAGGGGCATCTACTTGCATTATGTCCATCAGCTATTGGAAAACACTTGGGTCACTGCTGTTGTCACGATCACCGACCACATTGAAAGCTTTTGATGGAAGAACATATACTCCATGTAGGATTTTGAGTAACCTGCAAATTGAATTAGGGGGAAAACAATTATTGTTGAAGTTGAGGTAGTGGATGGACCCTCGATTACAACATTTTACTAGGAAGGCCTTTGGTATATGCTATTGTTCTTGTGGTTTCCACGTACTTTCGTACTATTGCATTCCCTTTTAAGGGTGGAATCATAGTCATTAATCAGCTAGCCTTCTTTTCCAATAGTTCACAGGCTACGGGAAGAATTCCATTGGTACATGAACCCCCGCTATCACTTCAAAGTGTTGGAGTAGGTCTCTTTAAAGATCCTTCCCTAATGGGTACTTTTACTCTATCGTCACCATCTGATTTGGCAGAAGTGGGAAGAGTAGAGACTTGCAACATGATTTCCTCCACCTCATCTTATTTAAGGAGGATTACCAACAAAGCTGAAGTTGATAGTAATATTGAGATGATACCATTAAGCCCCATTGAGTAATCATGGCAATCAATCTTTCGGGCTTGTGCAACAAACCCAAATATACACTCAAAAATTGTTTGGGTAGATAGTTCATTAGAATATGGTACCGCTTCAGATCCTTTTTCACGTATATATTCTACAGATGAAGGAATCATCCAATCAATGATGATAGGAGAGGAACCATGGGAAGATTATCATCATTGTTCCCATCTTCTAGATGAAGTTGAAGATTATTAAATGAACTAAACCACCCATCAGTCATTGATTTCCTATCGAATTTAGTTTTCATAGACACAATCGAATCTAAGGGAAACATGTCAAATATTAAAGAAACAATTTCTATTAATATTTCGACCAAGCCTAATGTTGTAGAGAACATTCACATTGGAAAATCTTGTTCTCTAATGGAACTCGATAATTACCGTACTCTCTTTCATGAATTTAGAGATATTTTTGCATGGTCTTACGAGGAGATGCCAAGAATTGACTCTAGTATTGTTGAACACGAAATCAAAATGTACCCTGATGTCAAGCTAGTTCGACAGTGGCTTCGACCTATTCATCCAAAGAAAGTTGTTGCAATTAAAGCAGAAGTTGAAAAAAATTTTGTGGGCTGGTTTCATTTACCCTATTCGTCGTACTAAATGGGTTTCCAACATTATTCCTGTCATGAAAAAATAAGGAACAATACGAGTGTGCATCGATTATAAGGATGTAAATCAGGAATTTCCAAAGGACAATTATCCTACTCCTTTTATCGATCAGATTATTAATGAATGTGCTGGATGCGAAACATTCTCAATTATGGATGGATTTTCCGGCTACAATCAAATCAATATACGCCCACCCAACCAATCGAAAAAATCTTTTATTTGTCCATGGGGCACATTTTCTTATAGGAAAATCCTATTCAGTTTGAAGAATGTTGAGGCCACATTTCAGAGGGCAATGAATTATGCCTTCCATAAAATCAAGCACATTGTTCAACCTTACCTTGATGATTTACCTGCTCATTCACAAAAGCAGTCATATCACCCGCAACACTGGAGAGAAATATTTTTACAGTGTTGACACTACAAGATTCGAATCAATCCACACAAATGTGTGTTTTGTGTTGGTTCTTGTTGCTTGCTTGGATTTGTGGTGTCTTGAGAAGGGATTTGACTGGATCCATTAAAGGTTTAGGCAATTTTGGATTTGCCTCCACCTTCAAATCATTTACAGTTACAAAGACTTCAAGGGAAAGCCAACTTTCTGAGGAGGTTCATTCCTAGTTACACTGAAATGGCTAAAGGTTTTACACGTCTTTTGAAAAAGGAGATACCCTTTCATTGGGATCAGGTCGTGTAAACTTCCTTTGACGCTCTTAAAGATAACCTGATTAGAGCCTCATTAATGTATTCTCCAAATTACCAAAATGACTATTACTTGTATCTCTCCACTGCAGATACAACCATTGGCATGGTTTTAGTCCAGGAAGAAAACGGGACAGAACATCCTATTTATTACTTGAGCCATAACCTCAACGATACAGAAAGTAAGTACTCTTATGTCAAAAAACTAGCTTTGGCAACTGTGCAAGTTGTTCAAAGATTTTGCCATTATATCCTGTTACGGAAAACAACTGTCATTTCAGATTGCAACCCTATGACATACATTTTGTCACGTCAATTCCTGGGGGGGGGATATTCAAAATGGATAGTTATTTTACAGGAATTTGATTTAGAATTCATGAAGTCTAAATCAAAGAAATCCCTAGTTTTCGCTGAGTTACTATGTGACCTTCCCTCAACCTCCATCGATTCAACATCCGAACCATCAATTTTGGATGAGTCTCTGTTTCTAATTTTTTCATCTGACGCCTGGTATGGAGATATACTGATTATCTCCAAACCCAAACTTTCCAGCAAGATACCTCTCACTCGCAACAACGACATATTCGTTACCAAGCCAAGATTATGTGATCATTAGCAACACACTTTACCATCGTGGTATCGATACGGTTTTATGGAGGTGCCTCACGCATGAGGAGGCTGAGAAAGCATTGAATGATTAAAATTCAGGTGCCTGTGGTGGACATTTATCTGGATATGCAACCGCACAAAGAATTCTTCATGCTGGTTGCTTCTGGCCAACTATATTTAAAGATTGTATTATTGCTGCCAGAAGCTATCATGCATGCCAGATATATGACCGAAAAACCAGATTACCACCTGCACCATTGCATCCAGTTTTTGATGGTGGCCCATTTTCCAAATGGGGAATTGACTTTGTGACATGTAACCCCACCTTGGTTGAAGGGCATGGGTATATTATAGTCGTCATTGACTATTTTACTAAATGGGCCGAGGTAGTGCCAACATTGAACAACAGTGGCGAAATAGCTACTCTTTTCTTTTTTAACCATGTGGTTGCTAGGTTTGGTGTACCACACGCCATAGTTACAGATCATGGGTCACATTTTCACAATCACATGATGGCTTAGTTGACTGCTAAGTTAGGACTGTCACATGAGAGTTCTACCTCGTATTACCTGCAAGTGAATGGACAAGTTGAGGCCATCGACAAGGTCTTGAAGCAGATGTTGCAAAGAATGATAGGGGTTCATAAAAGAAACTGGCACTTAATCCTGTACTCTGCCTTGTAGGCATATCGAACCTCGGTGAGAAATGCAACTGGATTCACACCCTTTTAGTTGGTGTATGGTTTGGAAGCAATATTACTGATATGAAGTGAAATTTCATCACTAAAACTCACAATTAACCTATTACCTGACACTTCTAAAGAAGAAGCGTGTTTCTTGGAATTAATCCATTTGGATGAAACCCGTTGTGATGCTGCATTGGCTAACAAAGCACATAAGAAACGTATTAAGGCATAATATGGTAGAAATGTCAAGTCTCGTATCTTCTCAGAAGGAGATCTAGCCTTTCTTTACGATCAGCAAGTTGATAAAATTGGAGCAAGGAAATTCGAACCAATGTGGATGGGTCCTTATGTTGTCAAGCATGTTCTAGCAAAAGGAGCCTACAAGTTAGTAGATTATGATGGGGTTCCATTGTCACTGCCCTAAAATGGGTTGTACCTTAAATGTTACTATGCTTGATTAAGTGTAGTAAAACTCATTGTATATATGCTTTCATTGCATGTGTGTGTGTGTCTTTTAGAGATTTTTATCTGGTTAGTAATCTGCTTTGCATTTGTTGCAGATTTCAAAGTATTTGAAACCTTTTGTTGGTTACACTGACGATGCTAGTTGTAGTACACAGAATTTGTCTTTTGCAGCATAGGCCATTTTCGCTCCAAGTGGCGAGTTAGTGAGTTTTCAAGGGATTTGTATCATTTGATCGACAAACAATATCGCTAAGTATAACATGTTAATTGAACTACTCTCTAATGCCATTTCACTTGGCATTCATCGAATCATCATTAGGCTGGACTCTCAACTCATTGTACTACATCTAACAAACATTTATACTGTCCAAAATCCAGTAATTTTTCATATGTTCCTTAAAGTTCGTATTTCAGAAAGACGTTTTGAACACATTCAATATCAACATATTTCCAAAAATCTTAACACATTAACTGATTCTCTAGCGAATTATGTGTTAAATAAACATTTGCAACATATGTAAAAGTAATATTTTCAATTCACATCATCAGTTGAATAGGATTGCATATAACTATAAAAAAATCTGAAAGTAAAATAAATAGGTGTTTTAAAAGTTTTAACAAAATTTGTGCCCAAGACACATTTGGTCATTTACCCCGTAAACTAAAAAATGCATACAAAATATCCTAAGTAGATCTAGTGGTGCTCATGATAACAGCTCACAGCCTGTGCTATCATGTGCAAAAGCCTAGCCCAATGGTTAGGAACACCAATGGTGTGGTGTTGTAGCCTCATAGGTAACTCCTCAATCGGGATATCCGGAATACCAAGGGTTAGTCCCTCTATGTGATCCTGCAACTCTGCTAAGGTATCGGCCAAATCCAAGTCCTTGAGAACTGCTCTCCTGATGTTTCTCTGTGTTGGCCCACCTGCAACCTATTGGTGTACCACAGGTCAAACACTACCCACATCTGTATGCATAAGAGTAATTTTAGTTTAGTTTTGGAAACATTAAAAAACATGTAGAAACTTAAAAAAAAAAAATATAAATAAATAAATAAATCTTTGGTCAAACAACTTACTCATAGCACCCCATTGTTCTCCAACTGGTAGAATCAAATCTGGATCTCCACGATAATCCATCCCTGATTATGGATGCCTCTCGATAATGACATGTTGTTCCTCAAGCCAACTGAAAAATGCAAGGGAGAAAATGATTGTTGGTTGAGTAGCATGTCGAGCCATCAATTCAACCCACCTCTGCATACATGGATCTCTAGGTCCAGCCACACCCAGTGATACATGTTGTGGTTGCTGTTATGAAACCAGTTCACAAAAAGATAGAAAAGATAGTTGAATGCCTTAGAATTCAGCCTCTTCGAGGGGGAAACCTCCTTTACATTACACAAATGAACAATTCTTCGATGATTCAAATGACAAAACCTCCTTTCTATATATAGGAGTCTAAGGAGTCACAAAATAACCTAGCCAACCTAACAATAATAATATAAAGCTACAAAAATAACAATAGAGGGATTCTATGCAGCACAGTAATAAAAATATGGGGACAATAGGGGCACAACAATATTAATAAGGGATACAACTACAATAGTAATCGGGTAATCACTAGTATTATAGGGACCTAACAGGCCCCTTTACTTCAAAAAAAGTGTTGTCCTCAATGCTTGAGTAGTTCTAGATGCTTTTGTATAAAATTCTCATCCTCCCATGTGGAATCTTCAGCGGATAAGTTCTTCCACTTAATGAGATACTCTGAAATAGATCGATTTCGTAGCTGTCGAGTTCTTGTTTCTATGACTGCTTTCGGTTCTAATATAATTTTTCTTTCTTTGTCAAGTTCTGGCAATATTGTTTGAACTGGGATCTTGTTGCCTATAAGCTTCTTTAAACATGAAACATGGAAAACTGGGTGCACTTGAGACTCTGCAAGAAGCTCCAATTTGTATGCCATAGTACCAATCTTTTGCAACACCTTGTATGAACCATAATACTTTGGTGATAATTTATTATCCTTCTTAGCTTGCTTGAGGGACATTTGTTTATATGATTACAGCCATAGGAATGCACAATCACCTACATCAAAACTTCTTTCACTGCGATGTTGATCTACCTGTTGTTTCATTCTATTATGTGCTAACACGAGGTTATCCTTTAAGAGTTGGAGGACTTGTTGTTGATGTTCGATGTGATGTTCCACTAATTGAAACTTAGAATTTTCTCTTAAATATGATGTGATGGATGGTGGATGATATCCATAAAGTGCCATAAATGGGGTCATTTTTGTTGCCATATGGAAGGAAGTGTTATATCACCATTCAGCCAGAGGCAACCATTTGACCCATTGTGTTTGTTTATTAGATACAAAGCAACGAAGGTATCCTTCCAAAAATTTGTTTACTATCTTAGTTTGCCCATCAGATTAAGGATGATAAGATGAGCTATGAGCTAACTGAGTACCAAGACAAGAAAATAATTATGCCCAAAAATTTCCAGTGAAAATGGGATCTCTGTCACATACAATAATCTTTGGGTTTCCATGTATCTTTTGAATTGTTTCCATAAATGTAGTAGAAATTGAACTGGCTTTAAATGGATGTGATAATGCACAAAAGTGTGCATACTTGGTAAGTCTATCAACTACCACTATGATGACACTCTTTCCTTCAGACTTGGGTAAACTTGTGATAAAGTCCATTGAAACCTCCTCCCGACGTTGGCTTGGAATGGATAAAGGTTGTAATAGACTTGACATCTTAATTGTTTCAACTTTATTTTGTTGGCAAACCAAACATTCCGCCACAAACTTTTGAATATCCCATTTAAGGCCATCCCAAAAAAATTCCTTCTTAACCCTATGGTAAGTTTTTAAAAATCCTGAGTGCCCTCCTAAGAGAGAAGTGTGTAATTCCATAAGAATCTTTTGTTTGAGTTGCGAATTGTTATAGAGGTACAAGCGATCTTTGTACCATAACAAATAATTTTGCCAAGTAAATGTATCAGATCTACTGGAATATTGTTGTAACTTTCGAATAAGTGCCCATACTTCTTCATCATTCTTCCATTACTCCCTTGCTTTGTTTATCCAATCTGGTTGGATAATAGAAATGGCACACAATAATGCTTCCACATCCTCATCCTTTCTTAAGAGTGCATCTGCCACCACATTTTGCTTCCCTTTTTTGTAGATGATTTCAAAATCATAACCCAACATCTTTGTGACCCACTTTTGTTGCTCTTCAGAGGATAATATTTGTTCTAAAAAGTATTTAAGGCTATCATGATCCGTTTTTACCTTGAAGTGTCTTCCCATTAGTAGGGTCGCCATTTCTTAAGTGCATGGAGTATTGCCAACATTTCCTTCTCATAAATAGCTTTGTGTAAAAACTTTCCCTTGATTGGATGACTTTCAAAAGCAATGGGTCTTTCATCTTGCATTAAAACAGCACCAACTCCATTTCCTGAAGCATCACATTCCACAATAAATGTTTTTGTGAAGTCCGGTGTAGCTAAGACCAGTGCTTGGCACATTGCCTCTTTAAGATGTTTGAATGCCTTTGTTGCTTCTCGAGTCCATGAAAATGCATC
>APFE030413131.1:0-11419 GCA_000404065.3 Pinus taeda
TATCAAAAGTGGTTAGATCTTAATTTGCTCGGGCAAATATTTTATTATTTGATTAGATCAAGTCTTATCCACTATTTTATTATAAATAGAGAGGTTTTATCCATTCTCTTCAACATGACCTTTTAATCGTTGTTATTTTGATCTCATGTATTTCAAGCTCTCCACTAGACTTCCATATTCCCATTTTTCCCACAACATATTGCAGGAAAGAGGAAAGCCATCTATAGCCATAGAAAGGGGAGAAAAGAACCCTCCCACAGTGGAGAATATGGTGTCCATCATTCATGCTTTTCCTCCACGTGTATAATGTTCCATATTTTTTAATATAAAAATCATTTTCATTGGGTATGATCTTGTAATGTTATTTGTGTTTCAGTTTATCTACTGTCACACACTTTCTATTATTTTATTTTTCGGTAGATATGATATTAGGATATTTAGCATTACCGTTTTAGGCTTTTAAAACCCAATTTTGTTGTTATACTACTTTAAACAACAATAGAAAGGTTTTCTACTAACCCTTGTGCATATTTCCAGCTGACAAATGACGATCATATCGGGGATTTGAACACATTCATCCTTGGCGGTTTTTTCTATAAGTTATTTTCCCTTTTCTATTTTTGGAAATTTTTTGTTTAGTGGTTATGTCCTTTGAGAAACAATTATTTTTCTTTATGTTCATGTCCTATATATCACATGTATCATCCACCTAGAAGACAACAAGAATATGAATAGACCCTCAAATGAGAAACCCTAAGAGAAGGATGCAATTTTGGGGGGATAAAGTGAGTTGGCCAACACAAGAACTAGCCCATAAGCTGCAACAACAACACACTTATAGGTGCCTTTTCTACAACGCCCCAAATTTTTTATTTTTTGTTGTTTTTTCTCTTTTTTTTCATTTTTTCACTCTAAAGGGTATGGGTGTCCCTTTGTATATAGCCTGCAAAATATCTTGACCTTTTCATTATGCAACATTTTAAGGAAAGAAAGAATCCCTTCTAAGGTTTTGAGAAAATCTTCAACCAATATAGGTTGGAATTCTAAATTGGGAGCTTGGTGTACTGGACTGGAAAGCTTTTGTTTCACCACAATGTGAACAAATATTAAAGTTTATATTTTACTAGAGTTTGACATAAATAAAAAATGAGCCCTCCCCCATTTTGTTTCCATATTTTGTTTCCTCGACATTCAACACTTTTAAGCCCTCTTTGTGGTAGATTTGTTTTCGGTTTTTCACAGCTTTGAAACAATTGTTTCTTTGTTGTCATCTCTGCAATAGGTTGGCTTATCAATAGTAGGTCTATTTTCACTATATTCTTGATCCACTTGTCTCCATTGATAGCCCCATCTTTCCTTCCTTAAAGCCTCTCCTTTTTTGCATTGAAGCCACCATCCAGGTGGGAAGTAGATTGTTGTTAGTAAGATTTTACTTTCTTTTCATTTACAAAAGTGTTTGAAAGTTTTCTACAGTTTATTTGCAAATTCCTTTAATGAAAAATTATTTCTTTATATGAAAGTAGTATCATCATACTCATATGTGCACACCTACACACCATTAGGTGAATAGTGCTTGGTTCAAGACCTCAAGCCTAAACCATAAAATTAACTAATAACTTAACTCAAATTGATTAATCCCACTTGAGCACTAGAAAACAATTTGTTAGTTAGGTTAGGATCGATGGGGAAGGAAATCCAAATAACGTCCATTGATCACTATACATCGAAGCGTAGTTGGTTGACATTCTAGGGAGCATAAAATCCTTCACAATCTAGTGGCCTGAAACCAGTGTGTAGCAAAAACCTATGGAGGAAGTAAGGCTTAGACCGAGGATACTTGTAGTTCCCCTTGAGGCTCCCAACTCTTGGTAGGGAATTTGGTTTTGACATTGACACCCAGAACTAAGATTCTTTCACCCTCACTTGACAACCTCACTAGACGAAGGTAACCTTAGTGGGAAATCATTATATGTGAAAACTCTCTATAGGTGGTGGTTGTGGGAAGCAACCATACCTCTTCATACCTTCACTCAGGCTTGCTTTCAACCTTGGACATCCTGGACCTTAATTGTTTGGAAATCCATATGAAATGTGGCTTAGAGCTTGTTTGAGGTATAGTCCATCTTTTATGCTAGAGTCATTTTTCTTTTGTAGGATGAGACTATCTTATTTAGATTAACATTAGCTCATAGTTAGAAGACACACTACACCACTGCACATCGTTTTTTGTGTGTTGTTTGTTAATTTACTTCACCTTTCTTATCCTTCTAACCTATTAGATTAATCTTTGTCCCAACACCATTACACTCACCAATCATCAGTCGCAGACACTATAAGGACTTTTCCCTCAAGTTCCTTTAGGAAACCCTCTTACACCCAATTGATGAATCAAGGCTCCTCCCCCTAGTCCACCTTTAGATTCTAGCTCCTCTAAGTCTTCTATTTCTTCCTCTACTTCTGAATCCTCTAAACCCCAACCCATTAACATGGTTGGTGTGAACTTTGGTAGCAACGTTGGTCCCACTTTGGCAGCCAACGATGGAGGTAATGCCGACACTAATATTGGTAATAATGTGGGTCCCGATCCTGGAGGTAATATAGGAGCACTTCTTGGAAATATTGTTACTTGATTATTTATCCCATTCATGGCTAACTTAAACCTACCATATTTGAGCTAGCGCATTAATGATCCTCTACTTCACAAACCAAATTGGCCACCCATGCCTACCAAAATTCCCTCAGACATTCCCAAGTTTGAAGGGAATTCTAGAGAAGATTTGACTAACCATATTTGGTATTTCCATATGTGGTGTTATCTAACTCCATTATGGAAGACTTTGTCTGTCTCTGACTATTTCAATGCACACTCACCAGTGTTGCAATGAAATGGTACGTTGACCAACCCCGTGACTCTGACCATGTTTGCTACTATTGTGAATGTTTTTCTTTCATATTTTCAACTACTCGTCCACCATGATACCAACATAGAGATCTTCACCACTACCACCTACATCACTGATCATATTCACCACTAACACAAATGGCAGAGCTTGTGCAAATATCTGGAACTCAATGATTGTTTCTTTATGGATTAGTTTTTGAAATCCTTACTCCCTCCCATTGCCAATTATGTTACTTCAACATTCCCTAGAACTAAGGAAGAAGCCGTTTAGAAGGCCATGCATGATGACTTTATCTATATACGGTGTCTCATGTTATATACGTTTTGATTGGGTTTGTCACATACCATCATCCTACCCCATATCCACAAAGACACATGGGATATGGTCAGCCCCAAGGGGGGGTAGTACCTCGTATGCTTAACCTCCCCCATATCTTTCTCGAGATACTTCACAAGGGGGCACGAGTACCTCTTATGCATATATGCATCCACATCAACCTATGCTTGGGCCAACGTGTACTCAACCCACTTATCAATTGTAACTGTAAACCCCTATTATCTATATGTAGATGGTAACAGGAAAACCCTCCTGCAAATAACATTAGAATTTGTCTCGCCATGCCAATTTTTGACTGTTTATCTTTGGAACTAATTTGCCTTTGAGGTCGCTTCAGTCTCAACATCAATGTAACTTCAGTCCACTGGCCACCAGTCTCCCTCCATAGACATTGTGCAAGTGGACCATGATGATGATTTAGATATCATGTGGTCCTTCACAGAGTCACATTCCAGTGTTTCACTCCAATGAGAACATTATGGAGTCTCTAACCATGCCAATTATCCATGGGACAATATGCATCATCGCTCATACTTCCTCCCACAACAAGAAGTCTTATTGACCAATATGTTGTGGAATTGAAAGACTTTATTCATAGTCAAGTAGATTGGTCTAAAAAACCCTTATTTAGAATCCAAAAATTTGAACCACATCCACCTTGTGGCCATTACATTGTTGCACGATGTTTGGGTGAGGTGGCATCCATTTTTTAGTGTTTAGAAGAAGAAATTATCCCCAACCTTCATATTGCATTTTGTTTTGTTGTCTTCAGTACCACCATTCTTCCCCATCTTGAAGAACTTCTAGAGTCCCATATCACTCCAAATCACCTTGGGAATGATTAACTTCATCATTGTTGTATCTTACCTCTACAACTCGGTGATTTTTGACATTTTTTTTATTTAGTGCTAGTTTCATGTAGGTGAGTATTCATTCACTATAACCCAAGCCACTCTTTGGCATGTTGACTACTCTTTAGATTGATCTACTAGAGTGGGTTTGATCTACTATGAGAAATCACCACTATTGTAATAACCTCTCTAACTTTCGAACCCAACTAGGAGAGACTCCCTTTCATAGTGATCTTTGATCTTCAAACTGAGAGATGAATTCGAACTCCTCCCAAAATTGAAGCTCCCCTTCGAAATGGTTTAATCATAAAGCAATCCACTTACAAAACAAAAGAACAAAGTGGATTTGCCCCTTAGTTTTCCCTCTCCACGTGACTTGTAGCACCTCAATGACTCAACATAAACCATAGAATTCAGCGACAATGACACAAGTAATCAAGAAAGAAATACAACTAAAAACCATCCCTCAAAATGGAAAATAAAATGTTGAACAAGGGTTTGCAAAAATGAATCTCTTTTATTAGGTAACACTTATCTCATGTGACAACTATTTTTTTTTTCTTTTTTTCCTTTTTTTCCGAAGGGAAATCGGTAACGATAACCATACAATCATAGCTGCCATCCGCAATCACATTGCGTTGTTGCCTAGAAAACCTTGAGGCCTGGCATAATAGCCCACAAACCATATCAAACAAGGTATGTCAGAGTTAACTACGACGGGCTCACCCACAAGGTTCGAACCGGTGACCTTTACAGATGAGTGCCTTAACAAAACACTCAATCGCCAATAATCCCTCCCCGTGGGCTCATGTGACAACAACTATTACAAGAGGGAAGACTAGCCTTTTACAAGACATTTTCAACAATTAGATAAATGATAGTTAACACCTAATTCAACTCTAAAATAGTTGTTTGCTAGTTATCCACATATTGTAGACTTGGTAATTTTCATAAAATATGACATTACAACGAATAATTTGACCATTAAGGAGGTCAACTTAGTTCATAGTGCCCAATTTGGTCCACAATTTCCTTTGTTAATGGCTGAAAACGGTCAACAATGAAAAATAATAAAATTTAGTAGCTCAATGTCCCACTCTTTGGAAGAATTTGACTCGATCCTTGAAAGGTTCAACTTGGTTAGAGGAATTGGACTTGGGCCTTGGCGAGAATGGTTTATTTTGAAACGACTACTTTCTTGGTCCATAACATAACTTCTCGATCCACTCCAACAACAAGTTAGACCACTCAACAGCTAGTTGACTTCACCAACAACTAGTTGGACTTGACTTTTCTCCCTTCAGTAACTCGACTTGGCCACCTGCTCACTGGGACTCCAACGTCATTGACATCTTGACAATTCTAACACTTGAGTATGCCTAGACTGGCCTAACCATAATCTCAACTAAGACTCGGAATCTTCATATCTTACCCTACATTGCCACATCTTTATTGCCATGTCCACATCATCACCCCCTTATGTTGGTTCTTTAATGCCCTTAGGAATTTGGAAAAGCAAAGACGATTTTTGCTCCTCTTCTTCTATAGACCAATTTTGATGTATTGTATGTCAAATTCTATCAAGATTTGTATGTTATGCCACCTGGAAACCTATGATACCTACTAGACCGCCTCTGTCTATTTGTAACTTGCCACCTCCTTCTCTGTTTGAAAAAAAATTATATGTCATTTCATCCTCTCATCAAGTTGAACAATATGAGACCAAATTGATTTTTTGACTTACGAGACCAATTGCAATAGGAAACGTGGACTACCACGAGAAACATAGAAAGTCCTCTATGTGAGACTATTATGTATGAAAATTGTCTTAGGGATATAAAACATGTGTGCACCCTGACATAGGTTGGATTGGCCCATACACTGATGATCACCCTGAGTCCTCAAGTAAATCCATCCAAAGTCCTACAATCCTACTTAGAACAAAAGGAACCAAAAATTAACCCAAAGGGGTCGATCATGGTCCAACCAAACATAAGGTATAAGATACCTAATACAAAGCCTCACATGATTGTTACAAGGCTTTGAATTGTGACCTTGGGCTTACAATAATGATGAAAAATGCTACAATAATCTATAAGTACCTCTACCAACAAGAGGGATAGCAAATCTCTACTTTTCGACCTTTTTCGCAACTCTTATTGCTTGAACTTTTAGCTACTATCCTAGTCAATTAAAATTATCGTTCCTATTATTGTTGATAATCGAAATCCCTAACATCCATGAGACATTTTGGACTAGTGCAAGAATTTAATAGTGAAAATCCTTAAAATTCATTTGGCCCAGTGTAAACTTTAAACTTCAAATCAAAAGTACCTCTACCAACAAGAGGGATAGCAAGTCTCTACTTTTTGGCCTTTTTCGCAACTCTTATTGCTTGAACTTTTAGCTACTATCCTAGTGAGTTAAAATAATCGTTCCTATCATTGTTGATAATGGAAATCCCTAACATCCATGAGACATTTTGGACTAGTGCAAGAATTTAATAGTGAAAATCCCTAACATTCATTTGGCCTAGTGTAAACTTTAAACTTCAAATCAAAAATACAAAAAATGTAGTTACATACATTAAAACATTGTTAAAACCATCAAAATAACAAAGATATTAAAAATTATAACATTGATCCTTGTCATCATCCAATATGAAAGTTGAAATAACACCATTTTACACAGCAAGGCCAATTATTGTATAAAAAATATTTACAAGATAAAAGAGAAAACCTCAAATCTTATTGTCTAATGCAATTGTTCTATAAAAGTTCCTTGAAAAGTGGAATCCCATGGCAAGCAAAAATATTTGTAAATGAGGGTTCAAAGAATTTGAGATGAAAACATATTGAAACTTACCACAATAACATATCAGCTAAAAGCATTTGTTACGCCTTGATCTAACAATAAGTCTACTTGTAATGATGATTAGTAAAGTTGAATAATTTATGCACTCACATGCCAAAAACAAATCACTCTAGCTCTTTTAACCTTATTCATAATGCCTAGTGCAAATCGTTTTGGTGATACAAATTTTCCTACTATAACTAAAAATAAGTTAGATTACTTACAATAATAATAATCCAATTTTAATATTCATTGCACTTGCATAAAGCGCCAAATACAATTCACTTAATCTACATACATTTAAGTAGATTTGAATCCTCACTCATTAGGAACGAGTCAGTTATATATATTTACATAGATTTTAAACCTCACTTATAACACCAAAAACAAGTCTATTGTAAGTTTTGAATCCCATGGTAAGCAAAAATATTTATAAATGGGGGTTTAATGAATTTGAAATGCAAACTTATTGAAGCTTTACCACAATAACATATCAGCTAAAAACATTCGTTAAGCCTTGATCTAACAATAAGTTAGACTACTTGTAATGATAATTAGTAAAGTTAAATAATTTATGCACTCACATGCCAAAAACAAATCACTCTATTTTAACCTTGTTCATAATGCCTGGTGCAAATCTTTTTGGTGATACAAATTTTCCAACTATAATTTAACAAGAAGATATTTGTTGAACATTAATCTAAAATAAGTTAGATTACTTACAGTGATAATAATCCAACAAAAGTCTCTTAACTATATGACCAGAAAACGACATGGATATTGACGAGGATTCCTGCGCGCGCCTGACCCCTGACAGGCTCCCGTCTCCCCTTGGCCCTGCCTAGCAGCTCCGCTGCTGGGCCCGATCCTGCTCCTGCAGGCCCCTCCTGGGCCATCCTCCTCAGTCTCGTGCCCTCTTGGGCCTCCTGCTCGGTCCCGGCCTCGGGGCCCTATCTCTTCTCTTTACCTGCTTCCGTTCTCTCCCCCTGCCGGCCTTGGGCTGGCTTCCGCCGCCATGTCGGGGTCTGACCCCTCCTCGGCTCTTGATCCTGAAGAATCTGAGAAACTCTTCGCTTCTCTCATCCCTGAGAACGCATCCTCAAGAATCTGTCCTTCAGCATCTAAGTTTGTCAAGAAACTAGATGAAATCCATAAAGTTTCCCTTCCTCCTAGTCTCCCAAGGAAGACGGCGATCACTTTAGCTGAGAGGGGTCTCGTCGGCCAGTTCACCGGCCTTTGGCGCTCTCCCAGATCCATTCAAAAATGGGTGGAACGTAACTGGAATGCGATCATACAAGGGAAAATCACCATCAGATTTTGTGGCTGAGGCTTCTACACATTCCTTTTTGAATCAAAAGAGGACCGGAACCTTATATTCATAAACGTCCCCTACTTCATGGATTCAAGAGGTCTTTATTTGAACAGATGGACTCCCGACTTCGATCCGGAAATGGACATTCCTAATGCAGTACCAGTCTGGGTCCGTCTTCCTCACCTTCCTCTTCACTGCTGGGGGGACGAATCTGTAAAGGCTATCGGGAACGCGATAGGAAAATACATTGAAAGATCCGAACCGAAGGAAAACATGCACGCTTGCGCAAGGATCTGCGTGGAAGTCAACCTAGGGAAAGGCCTGCCGGAAGCTATCAAGATCAAAGTGGACCAATGGACCCATATACAACAGCTAGACTACGAGCAACTCCCCTTCAAATGCAAGGTATGTCACGAATACAGACACTTTGCAAATAGATGTAGTAAGTTAAAAGCAAATGATTCAAATGAAAACCCTGAAGGCTCATGGGAACAGGTCAAGAAAAAGAAATCAAACCCCCCCTTTAAGGTCCTAGCTCTAAGTCTGCCCCGGAACCTCAAGATAACCCTTCCCCTCCCCCCCCTCTCTCAAATCAACCTTTCCCCTCTTCCTCCAATCCTTTTGAATCCCTCTCAGCCGAAGACCCCCTCCCCTCCCCTCCCTCTCCTCAGGCTACTCCCCTTGCAGTCATCCCCTCCTCCTCCCAACCTCCGCCCTCCCCTCCTCCCTCTGTTGACCGCATCCTCACTAGAAACAAAATGAAAGAAGAAAGCCTCACCTTGGATCCGCTGAGAAAAGCAGGTAGGAAGTCAAACAAGGAGATAAGAGACGAAACAGCAGCAAAAGAAATGGCCACGGGAACTCAAAAGCCGATGGACTCCTTCTTAGGCAAACAAAAAGGAAGTGGGGAAAAGGCAAAGGAGAGGAATGGGGCTCACCAAAAAATAAGTAAGTAATGATTTTGGTCTCTTAGAACTACAGGGGACTGGGATCCTCTCTTAAAACCAATGCATCTCGGGATCTAATCAATCAAGAGTAGCCAAACCTCCTCTTAGTCCAGGAGACCAAAATGTCCAACCAAGATTTCCTAAGTCGCACCAAAAGACTCAAAAATTTCTCAGGTATAGCTACAGACTCAATCGGCGCTTCAGGAGGAATAGGAACCCTATGGAACAAAAGGAAATGGGACCTCACAAGCCACAAAGCTAGCAACTGGTGGCTGAGAATAGATATTAAAAATATAGTCTCAAATGAAGAATACACCATTCTTAATATTTATGCCCCGAATCATTACAGGGACAAAGTCTATTGTTGGGAATCCATCAACTTAGAGCTGCAGGACTCTCAAGACATGAACATTTTTTTGGGTGGAGATCTGAATCTAATAAGAAACAACGAAGAAAAAATAGGTGGAAACTTTCTTGCTGACCCATCAAGGGACTCGCTGGAAGCAATAATAGAAACATACAACCTCATCGACATTCCTCCCATCAATGGCAAATTCGTGTGGAGTAATAAGCGAACTAGAATTCACAACATAAAAGAGAGATTGGATAGAATACTAATCCACGAAAAAATTGTTGCAAGCTTTTCCTCAATTAAAAGAAAAATAATCCACACCTCTACCTCAGACCACAAGCCCGTGGCTATAATCTTAGCTAATGGCAGAAATCTTGGGCCCCTTCCCTTCAAATACAACAAGTCCTGGGACTCAAAGGACGATTTCAGAAAGCTTATCAAAGACCACTGGGCGACTGAAGTCATCGGCTCTCCCTGCTATATTTGGGAAACTAAGCTAAAATCTCTCAGAGCTACAATAAAACATTGGGCTAAAGAGAACGTAGCGAAGGAAAATCAAAAAAGAGAAGAGTTACACATGCAAATGGAACAATGGAATCAAGAAAAAGAGGACAACCAATTCTCAAAGGAAGACCAACTCAAGGAAAATGAAATGTACAGGGAATTCTACAAGAAAAACAGATAGGATGAGGAAGAACAAAGACAGAAATCAAGGTGCCTATGGCTCAGAGCTGGCGACAGAAACACTTCATTCTTCCACAACAGCACTAAGCTCAGATGAGCCGAAAACCAAATCGACAAAACTATAGCAGAGGGGAAAGAAATCAGCGAGCAAGAGGAAATTAAAGCAGCAGCGCACAATCACTTTAAGTCTCTCTTATCAGCAGGTCCTCAGTCTTCGAATAACATGGATTTTCTCTCCCTAGTTGAGAGAAAAATCACAAATATCCAAAACAGAGATCTGGACCAGGAAGTTACGGAGGAGGAAATCAGGTTGGACACATTCAGCATGCAACAGGATAAGACCCCTGGCCTCGACGGCTTAACGATTGCTTTCTATATGAATCATTGGGGCATAATCAAAAAAGACTTTGTCAGAATGGTTAGAAACATTTTCAAAAAACATAAGATGGGAGAAAACACCAAATCCTCCCATCTAGCGCTTATTCCCAAGGACTCCAATCCCCTCTCCTTCGATCGTTTCAGACCTATCTCCTTATGCAATGTCTCCTATAAAATTGTAACCAAAATCCTGGCAAACAGATTAAAAAAGCTCCTCCCCTCTCTAATATCTGAAAATCAAGGCGGTTTTGTCCCTAAAAGACAAATCACCGACAATGTCATTCTAATCAAGAGGCAATCCACAACAGCATCAACAGAAATGAAAGAGATATGATTATAAAATTGGACATGGCAAACGCATTTGACAGAGTCAGCCATCACTTCTTGGCCAATTTCCTCAAGAAATTTGGAATCTCCCTCAACTTCATTAACATCATTATGGAGTGCATCTCAAATCCCTGGACCGCCCCCCTCATAAATGGCAGACCCAACAGCTACTTCAGAAGCACTAGAGGACTGAGGCAAGGCTGTCCGCTCTCGCCCTTTCTTTTCATTATTATGGCTGAAACTTTAAGCATACATTTGGAAAACCTTCAAAAGCAAAAGGAGATCATAGGGATTAGCATAGCAAGGGGGATCAAAGAAATTAATCATTCGCTCTTTGCGGATGGCACTCTTTTAATAGGGGGTGCCTCAAGCATAATGGCCAGAAGATTCAAGAAAACTCTGGACAACTTTCTGGAAGCCTCAGGGGGAAAGCTGAATAACAACAAGTGTAAAATATACACGTGGAATGTCCCCCC
>APFE030413141.1:0-17998 GCA_000404065.3 Pinus taeda
AAATTTCAATATTTATATATTTTAATCGATTATTCATGTAACAATCTAAAACTCAAAAGTTGAGATTGGCTTAGGCTAAAGCACCCCCCAATCATAAAGTCATAATCAAATTCATAAAGTTCTTAAACAAAGGGCATGTACCATAGGAGGAGGTTAGTCATGGTTATTTGGCACTTTTTACTAGTAAGTCATTGGAAGATCAATATCAAAGAGTACCATATAATCACACGCATCATTGGGTAGCTCTAGAGGCTTGAATCCCCTTGAAATATCAAGTGATAGTGCACAATGTTATTCATTGATGTGTGAGGGCCCAACGGTCAAAATTTATTGGTGCTCTTTCTACTTGTGCCCTTGCCCCCTACCTAGTAGTGGGGCCTAATGTTGTTTGACCCAATGCAGTGAGGTATAGAGGGTGACCCATGTGAGATTTGTAAAATTTTCCTTGAAATGCAGCGATTGGAAATAATTCTTCGAATTGGATTGATTATGCAGTTTATTTGTTACAAAAAAATAATGAACTAATCACACTACAATTTCTTCACAATAAAAATGCTGCGAAAATAAAATTCTATAATCTGAGAAATATAGAACACACACATAAAAATATGACAGTTTTTTTTGGCAAATGTCCCCGGAAAAATCCGATGCAGGAAAACCATTACAACAGATGAGGCTTTTATTATTATGTAGCAGCAGAAATTTTGAGTACAATTTGGATGCTTACTCTAGCAATCTAATCTGAGAGAAATACTGGCAAAATATCTATGAGGCCAATACCTCAACACCACAATTGATTCTACTACGAAATATAGTTGATTTGGGCTACACGAAATGGTCATGAGCCTCTGCGTGGCCTAATTTGCATTGCGTCTAGAACATTGTGAATCTTGCAGCTTTATTTATTTTTTACCCTGGAAGTGACTCGCTTGGCCTCCTGGAATTTATACTGGCCTCTGGCTAAATTGACTCCTCCTTTGGCTAAATTGAACTCTCCTCTGAAGCCCTTGCACAACTTCTTAAGGAAAATTCATCCCTCTTTTAATTGACTCTTCAAGATCTGGAATCCTCCTCCATAAATTTATTATTGATATCCCTCTTGCTCCTACTTCCTTCTATATCAAATTCTTCTAGTTGAATTCTACTCTCTGTAAAACTAAACTTGCATTTCTTGTATATTTCACTCAAACCCAATCGCCCTCCTCTTATAATTTCGCGTTGGCTCACCAATGACCAAGATTAAATCTTTGAGTCCATCCATGTGAGGTTTTAGAGAAATCTCACCTTTCTCAATTTATTCCCATTAATTAATCATTTTTCCTAAGTTAGACTTAGAAAAAATTAATGACTGACTAATTAACTTAATTGAGCCATCTCTAGGTGTCTTATCCTGAAACGTTTCTAGGTTCTCGAGTTCTAGTGTTTTTTAGCCTCTCTAACCAAAGTTGAGACTAGAACACTTGTCTAATGCTACCCAACCATCAAAAAATAACAAGATTGGCATGCTAAACAAGTGAGGGAGAACATGAAGAAATATTCTCATATTGCATTGGGCTTTGTGACAATACTTGAGGAGATGTTGTAGGTGCTACATGTCAAGCCACATATTTCAAGTATACACAATGATACTTATTTACAATTTAATATAAATCAATTGTATCCATATCACCAAGAAAAATTCCAAAAGCACATGTGTATATGTGTTATCAAAGTGATAGTACTCTACAAAACCCTAGCTAAAAAAAATTGCAAACCGTCGTGCCATGACAATTTTCTCTTCCTATGACGCATGCCACTAGAGGGAGCATATTCCCTCCTACATCCAGATTGTAGTGGATGGTAAAATTCCTAAGCAGCAGAATACTACAAATTTGAATTTCTTTGGGTTAGTTATAAATAATGATCAACAAAACTTGCAACACTTTTCCAGGCATGCTAAGAAATGAAGGCTAGGAAGTTGTTTCCCCATGGCAGCAATAGATCCTAAATTCGAATTCTGGTCTACTCACATTGGAGAATATATACAACACGATTTTGATCATGCCCTCATAGGGAAATTTTTGGTCATTTGGCCATCTGAAAACTCCCTAACCCAATGCATCCAAAAAAAATGGAAGAAGAAGGGTCACATCATGTTGGAGCTTGGTGCCAAGGGTTTCTTCACCATAATTTTTGCTAGCTTAGAAGATAGGGACAAAGTGTATGAGAATGGACCATACTTATTTAATTCTACTAGACTTTGTCTCAAATTTTGGACTAAATGGTTTGTTCCATCAAGGAATATTTCACGGAAACTCTGATATGGATCTAAATGTATTCATTACCAAGAGAGTTCTAGGAAGATGAGACATAGGTTGGAATAGATAATGCCATAGGACATTTTTTCAAAGTGTTAGAGGCAACAAAGAAGGCAGGATATATTTCATATGCTCTCATATGCATGTACATGAATATATCTAAGCTTGTTTCAAAATCAATTAACATCTATTTCGAGGATGAGTTGCGGAAGGAGACGTTTGATTATGGACACATTCCATTCAAGTGTATGAGGTGTCACAAGTAGGATAATTTATATCGTGACTTCCCATTAGTGAAGTAGATTGAATCCTTAGAATCAACACCATCTCAATTCAATGATGGGTTTAAAGTGGTTAAGAGGATTTGTCATAACCCTAAGAAGCCCCCTCCATGTTAGAATGCAACAGAGAAGAAGGTAGTGAAAGAGATTCAATTCAATCCTCTTGTAACATTAAACACCTCTAATAACTCCACTCCATATCAACAGACAAATGTTGAAATGAAAGAGCCCAGGGGACCTTCCTTGTATGTAGTGGAACCACAGTTCTCAACTGATTGTAAACCCTTCTCCTTCTAATCTATCACCTCCTAATTCCTTCACTCAACCACCTTTTCCCCTCATTGTGCTCCACATAATTCCTAAGGGGGTTGCAACTCTCCCAGACTAGGTGGAGGACAAGGACTTAGGCGCATTCAACTTACCAAAAATTATGAAAGTCTGGAAAGGTAAAGATCCATTCATCCTCTTGGAGCATCAAATTTTCTTATTAGGTCAAGCATATCTAAAGCATAAACATGTAGCATCCAAATCTGATTTTGGATTCGAGTTCTTGGGGTTGGAAGAAAATTCATTGGAAGGTTCAAGAAAGCCACATAGGGAGGAAAGAAGTGGGGTTGTAAAAGAAATTTACAATTGTTGGGCAAATTAGGTCGTAGTTTGGTGAACTCTAAGTGTGTTAGTGTTATCATGGAGGTGCTCTATGGTGCTAATAATTCTCAGCCATTAAAGTATTATCATGGAATATGAGGGGCCTTAGTAGCAAAGAAAAGCAAAGGCTCCTGAGAGACAAATGGATGGAGGAAAAAATTTCCATTATGTTAATCGAGGAATTTAAAATTTCACGAGAGGCTCTGTCAAACCTAACTAGCAATTGATGATGGAAATACCAAAAAATTGTTATAGATTCCTAGGGCACTTTAGAGGATTAGACATATTATGGGATGATCATGATATTGGAGTGATTAATCTGTTTTCCACATTCTTATTTTTGACAATTCAGTTCCAGGCTATCAGGTTGGGGAAATTTTGTCATCTCTCTAATGTGTATGGACTGAATCTATCCTATGATAAATCTTTGTTCCTTAAAATGGTCCCCTAGACTGGAAATTTGGCATCCCCCTCTCCATGGATTCTCAAGGGATATTTCAACCTCATCAAGTTGTTGGATTAAAATAAAGGGGGAGTCTAGAGGCTTGAGGTAGATGTAGATTCTTTGTGGGAAACCATTGACTCCTTAGGCATCGTTGAGGTGGACACATTCAATGGGTTGTTCACTAGGAATAATCGGCGAGGGGCCAACAACAAATTGCACCATGGTTAGATCGCTTCCTAATATCATAAATGTAACGACCTCGGGTTAAAAATCCATGTAATAAAGTTAATAAAGGAAAAATAAGACAAAGTTCATGGGTGATCCAGGTGGATGTTGGTGGCCACCCAACTATCCCACATGGACCCCCACAACTGCCTCTGTTAGTTTTTCAGTTTCCTTATTTGCAACACAATTTACTATTTTTAGCAGTTTTTCAGGTCCTGAAATTTCGAAGCTATTTTGAGGCCCTAAACAAGATTTTTTTGGTAAATCTGGGAGAAACATGGTTCCATGGACCAATGTTTCTCTTCCCAAATTTTTAGTTCCCGAATAGATCTTTCTAACGAGATATTGGGCACGTCGAACAGAGATCGTATGCCAAAGTTATGACCCCGAGAAGTTGATGTACCAATTTACTCAAACGGGGCCCACAGTTTGGCGTTTCATCTTCTAGGGTTAGGTTTTTTGGATTTTTAGGGTTTTCCATTGTTTCTCAACAGTAAATAGGCCTTCGAGCCTCATTATAACATAGTTTAGAGGCATGTAGCTGCCACATCTCTTCTCAGAGTTAAGCTACCATCGCCCTAGTTGGTTTATTTCCATTTCTATTTGTAAGCATATTTCAGTATTTCACATTAATGAAATAAAGCATTATTTATGCTGAATCTTTGTGTTTATGGTTATCTCTATAATTTTTTGCATTCCTGTTTAAATCTGGATCAGTCGTATCAAAGCGGTCTACTTTTTCTCTATTTTTCTTTGCATGTTCCCAACGAGGTCGGGATATAAGGAGTTAGGGCTTGAATTGGTCAAACCTTTGCAAGACCAGCCTCACAAATCCCGACGACCTCCCATGGCAGATGAAACGAAAGATGAGGGGGTAAGAGATCCTATCAAAATCTTGCTCGAAGAAGCCCTCGAGCAAAAAAGGAACGCGATGATGGACAATTTTGCCCATATCCTTCATCGGCTACCCAGAGGTGATGCATCGGCTTCTAATAGCTACTCTGGAAACACCACACCTTTTAAGGTACAAGTTAATTTTTAAATCCCCATCTTTGAGGGTCAAATAGACGTAGATGTCGTAGATAAATGGTTAAATCTGCTAGAAGGGTATTTTTCTGTTCATGATTTTTCGAGTCGGGAAAAGATTATTTTCGCTCTTCTCAAAGCAGCCCCCCATATCAAGGACTAGTGGGAAACCTACTACGAGTAGAGGGATGAAAGTATGGGCTCGCTATTTTCAGCCGCACCCACTTGGAATTCATTATGGACTTCCATCAAGGAGCAGTACTACCCTATCAAAAGCTATGAGGACCAATACATAAAGTGGACCACGTTGCGGTAGGTAAGGGACCAAGACGTGCCAAATTTCACCAATATTTTTCATACCCTTCACACAAAGTTGGGTATCAAGGATTCTGAGTTGCATTTGGTACTCAAATACAGCGGTTGCCTACACAGATATATCCAGGAAGAGATGGAGTTCCTGAACATCTCCTCCCTCAGCACGGCGTACCAATATGCTGTCAAAATTGAGCAAAAGTTCAAACAGAAGAAATAAGACTTTGGATCTGCAAATTTGAATACCAAAGGACAAAGCCAAGGGGGATGACCCAAGACAACCCATCGAAGCCACAAGAAAAGAACAACACCACGAAGTTGAAGAAGGACATAGGAAAGTGGTATGAGTTCCACAAGAGCCCCACTCACAACACAAGTGAGTGTTGGACTAATCAATCGTTGGTGGCCGAGTTAAAGGCTTCAAAATCATATGCATGCTCTGACCCTAAGTCAGAACCCAACAAGGGGAATAGCAGAGGGAAGCGGATCATTGATGCGGAGCCGAGCGTCACTATTGCAACCGCCAAGATCCAGAAGAATGAGCCCAAAGACCCAGAGGAGGGGGAGCGCCTTTTCCACTCACAGATGTGGGTGAAGGGTTCGCCGCTGCAATTCATTGTTGACAGTGGCAGCCAAAAGAATCTCATTTCAGCAGAGGTCATGAAGCGGTTGGGCCTACCGACTACACCACCCGTGCAACTGTACAGTATTGGGTGGCTTCACAAAAGACGAGATATTCGTGTTCGCCCACAGTGCCACCTTCCCTACAACATCAAGCCCTTCACAGATGAGGTATTTTGTGATGTTGCACCTCTGGATGTTTGTGTACTATTAGGCCAGCCATACTTATGGAGGCAACATGCTATGTATGAGTCAAGGCCTTAAGATGTTATTATTACTTTGGGTAATTCATTATACAGGATACCGGAGGTAGCCCCACCTACCACCACCTCTTTTATCTCTGCTAAGAAATGCAATAAGATCGTCTCCCAGACTAGGAAATTCATTTTTTGTATGGTTCGCTTCGAAAGTAAGGGGAAGATCATAGCCACATCCATGACACCTACGAAGGGTTCCTCCAAGCAGCAGCAACAGTAGAAGGATACGGTCATGAAAGAACATAAGCACATCTTCTCCTCATCCACAGGGGTACCACACAAGTTTTCGGTGGGCAACAAAGTTTGGTTGCATCTGCAGAAAGAACACCTTACAAGAGTCCATCAAAAGCTCCAACCACTCCGACATGGTCCTTACACGATTACCAAGGCTATGGGAAACAATGCTTTGGAGCACAACATTTCCCCATTCCTTTGCTTGCACCGAATGTTCAATGTGGATAGTCGTCGACCATGCATCCCACCATTATTGGACACATCAGAGATTGCAGAACAGCTCACCAAGGATCAAGTTCAATAGATGGAGGAACTCAACGCAATGGGGACCATTGCTTCCTAAGGGGGGAGGAATGATCTAGGTGGATATTGGTGGCCACCCACCTATCCCACATGGACCCCCACAACTATCTCTGTCAGTTTTTCAGTTTCCTTATTTGTAGCACAATTTACTATTTTTAGCAGTTTTTCGGGTCCTAAACTTCTGGAGCTGTTTTGAGGCCCTAAACAGCATTTTTTGGGGAAATCTAGGAGAAAAATGGGTCATGGACCAATGTTTCTCTTCCCAAAGTTGTAGTTCTCGGATATATCTTTCTAACAAGATATTGGGTGCATCAAACATAGGTCGTATGCCAAAGTTACGACCCCGGGAAGTTGATGTACCAATTTACCCAAACGTGGCCCACAATTTGGTGTTTCATCTTCTAGGATTAGGTTTTTGGATGTTTAGGGTTTCCCATTGTTTCTCAACAATAAATAGGCCTTCGAGCCTCATTGTAACATAGTTCAGAGGCATGTAGCTGCCATATCTCTTCTAAGAGATAAGCTACCATCGCCCTAGCTGGTTTATTTCCATTTCTGTTTGTAAGCATATTTCAGTATTTTACATTAATGAAATGAAGCATTATTTCTGATGCATCTTTGTGTTTATGGTTATCTCTATAATTTTTTGCATTCCTATTTAAATCCGGATCAATGGGAGACTTATTCCAAGCTTAATTTTGGGAAAAGCATCCTAGTGTGGGTGTTCATTTGGTTTATTAGGGCTAAGGAAATTGGAAAAGGCTTTAGAAAGGAAAATTGAATTAATTGCCATTTTATTTTATGAAAATAAAGGAAATTAGGAGAAAAGGAAGGTGAAGAGTCACAAGTTGCATGTGAGGAGGAAAATGAAGGAAAATAATGGAAATTGAAGAAAACAGAGGCCTCGTTGATAAAAAGGCTTCTAAGGATCAATTCACAACCTTTGTCAGTTCAGTTTTGTAGCTCTCTCTCTAATCTCTCTACTCTCTCATACTCTCGCACACTTAGAGTATTATTGGAGCACTCTAGCATTGGAGGAAGGCAAAGGAAGGACAAGAAAGAAAAAGGGGAGAAAAAAACAAGCAAGGAAGAGTGGGATCAAGTAGCTACAGTGGGAGTATTTGCAGGTACTGAGTTGCATGTATGATTTTCTTGCTATTTTTGGTATGCATGGTACATGAATGTGTGTTTTTGGTTCTCTTTTTGTCATTGACATGGGTTTTGCCAGGTGTGACAATGGTCTTCAACCTTGCCTTGCCATTTTCACATAACCATGGTGTGATGGGGTTCTTTTACTTGGTTGAGCTAGATTTCTGAATGGTTTTGAAACTAAGTGGGGTGGTCTCATGAAAAATCACAAGGCCTAGGAATCCCTTGACTAGTAATGGCGGGATACATGGTAAATCCTTGTTGTGAATACCCTCGTTGGGCCTAGGAATCCCTTGACCAATAATGTCGGGATACATGATAAATCCTAGAGGTGAATACCCTCATTGGGACTAGGGATCCCTTGACCGGTAATGACGAGATACACAGTAAAGCCTAGATGGTGGAGACGAACAAATTCCTCACGGTTTAGGTGGAGAGATCCAGAGGCGTCCATTCTTATTTAGGGCCTCATGATCCCTTGACCAGTATATGGTAGGATTGTAGTAAATACTGTAGTGTATTTTTACCGTTTGGGCCTAGGAATCCCTTGGCAGGATACACAGTAAAGCCTGAGGAAGCCTTGATTCGTTCTATTGTGAGTCCCACATTCATTCTTGGAATATGGCATGGGGGTGATTGGCTAAAAGAAAGACTTGGTTCAGCCCAATCTATGGTTAGGTGGTATGTGGAAGTCCCTGGCTTGGACGCCATTTTTATATGTTACTAAGAGCTCCTTTCCTCTTGTGTATTATGTGTAAATGTGTTTGTTAATATGTGGTTATAATGGTTGTTCTATCATTACTATTTTGTTGGTTATATGTTGGTTATAAGTATGGTTTTATGACAGATCTTAGTCGTGCTCTCATCATGTTTTGATTAGTAAATGAATGAATAATGAATGTATGACCTAATAGATGATAATGAAACTATTATGAGAAGGCATCATACCTTCTTAACAATTCTAAGATAAGTAAGAAGTCCCTATACCCATATGTTGACCTGTAGATTACATGTTCATGATGTATTTGTCAGAATGTTTGTCATGGATAGGCCTCGTTAGATTAGGTTTGTGTTAAATTTTTTCATTAGAGGCATTTTCATCTTGTTATTTATCATTTCTGGAATTTTCATCAAGTTCTAGGCAGAGGCCTGATTCTTGGCCCTGAAAAAGTGACTTAGAATCCAAGGTCACTGGCACAGAACTACCTAGAAAAGGCCATAGTCGCATGGAGACCTTGTTGTTTGGATGGCTAGAGGGTATCAATCACATGGAGGGTTTTTCATAGGAGATATTAGGGGTCCAATTCAGTCAAAAGGTGTAGGTGAAAATTTCATGTAATAAAAGTTAATAAAGGAAAAATAAGACCACGGTTAACGGACACTTATGAATGTAAGGCAAAGGCATTAAAGGGAAAAAAGGCATTTTTGGAACATATATTTATGAAAATAATGGAAATTACGAGAAAAGTAAGGTGAAAAGTCACGGGTTGCATGTGAGGAGGAAAATGAAGAAAAATAGAGGCCTCATTAATAAAAAGGCTTCTAAGGATTAGTTGGTAACCTTTTGTCAGTTCAAGTTTGGAGCTCTCTCATTATTCTCTCTCTCTCTCACTCTTGGCCACTTAGAGTTTTCTTGGAGCACTCTAGCTTTGGATCAAGGAAGGAAAAGCAAGCCAAAGGAAAGGAATGAAAGTTAAGATCAAGGAAGAAGAGTAGGATAAGGCAGCTTCAAAAGGAATACTTGCAAGTAACATTTTGCATGTGTGATTTCCTAGTTGGTTTGGACATGCATGGCTTTGCATTTTGGTGTATGGTTCTCTTGTTGTCGATGGCATGGTTTTTTAGGTTATGATAATGGTTTTCAGCCTATCCCTGCCTTTCTCTAGATGCCATGGTGTTTAGATGTTTATTTTTGTTTCGAGCTTTGGTTTTCCGAATGGATTTCAGAATCTGGGGTAGAGGTGGTCTCAAGTTTCATTCCCAAGGGCCTAGGAATCCCTTCATTGGTTTTGGCGAGATACACAGTAAAGCTTGAGGGAGGAGTATTAGTTTAGGGCCTAGTGATCTGGGTTTGGATTGTGGTAAATCCTAAGAGACCGGTCTCGCTTTAGGGCCTAGTGATCTAGGATTAGATTGTGGTAAAGCCATAGAGACAAGGATACGAGAAATTTCTCAAGGATAGTGATGGATTCCATATGGAATTTCAAGTTCGGTTCAGTTGTGATTGGAGCACCAATTTTGGAGTGATCACGGTTTGGTGAGGGTGGAGGTGTTTTAACCTATGGATTCCTTTGGTTGTTTTTGCATCGTTTTTCTATGAGATCCCACAGGCATGCTTGGAATATGGCACAGGGGTGAATGGATGAAAGAAATATTTGGTTCAGTCATGTCTACGGTCGGGTGGTAAGTGGAAGACCCAAACTTGGTCGGATTTGCATATGATTAATGAAAGCTAAGTTCTCTTACTTTTTCACTTGTTTATATGTGTATTTAATGGCTATCATATCTCTGATATTTACATGATTTTATTCTATTTATAAGCATGGTTAATTTACTAGTTCATCTCATGGTTATTTCATGTATTTACTTGTGAATGTTAAGATGATGGATGCAAGACCTAATTGATGTTATAACAATTCAATGGAGAAGGTGGTGAATCTTCTTGTCATGTTTCATAAATGTTTTCATTCATTCATGCCCTATCTTGTATCCTAGACCTATAGGTTGCATTGATTCCAAGTGTTTGACAAAATGTCATTCCCGGTTGGGCATGGTCAGGCTTATTGCTGAGGTTCTTTTTTGGTTTATTTTCTTTGTTATCATGTCTTTGATAGATTATGGAATTTATAACAAGTTATTAGTAGTGGCCAGAATTCTGGACTAGAAAAGTGCCATGAATTCCACGCATGCTAGCACAGGTCTAATGGGAGAAATCCCTGGACGCTGGCATACAAGCCTATGAGAGCGTCCAGAGGTTAATACGCATAAAATTTCAATGGGACCCAGGGACAAGATGTCTGAGTAGTTGGGATGTCTCTTAGGGTTGATGTTGTTGATGTGTAAGGTTTGGTTGATGTGTTCCGTTGATTCCATTTCCTTAAGGTGACTAAGGAGGTTGAATCCCTTATAGTGGCCTTTCTCATCACATGTTTAGCCCAGTTGGCTAGTTACTTGGGTAGATGTGGGAGGAGGGGGTGTTACAGATTGGTATCAGAGTGTGGTTGTGCTCTCCTTGGGTGAAGGTGTTTTTCATGCATTCATGTCAGTTGTACATGTGTCAGTCATCCTTGAATGCTTGTTTCATATGCATGGTGTTAGTCATGGTCGTAATGATGTCGCCATGGGAATGGGGATCTCGTTGTGTGAAGCATGGTTTCATGAGTATATGACTGGTTACATGTTGTTATTCGTCGCTTACATGTATCATTTTGTAAGCTTGGATTACATCCTTGTATGTTGGGTACATTTTTGCATGCTTGGTTGCATGTATCCTTCTTGTGAGCTTGGTTTCAAGTATTGTTCACTTATGCTTGATTATATGTGTTATAAGTGTGTATGGTCGACTATACATTGCTTATGCATGTTAGTGTTTGCATGTGGTCAATTATACAATCGTGTCATGGTTGTTGTTGTCATGCATCTAGTCATGATATGTGTAGTTGATATGTTCATGCACTGATGACTATACCCTAGATAGAATGGTGGACATATGTTACATGTCTATGTGTTATATTTTATATGCTTTTAAGATTATGTTATACATGTACCATGCTGATTTGATGATCTTGTAGATGAGATATCGTTTGTGAACTATGCTAAGGTACGTTGATTTAAGGTGATTTGGTTTATATAACATAGTATGCCTTATAGGAAATAGATCAAATGGCTAGCAAGATGGTAGACTACAAAGGCTCTCCCTATGAATCAGAAGAGAAGTGTGGTGTGGGGCACTCTTCTGATTTGGAAAATACATTGATAATATTGAAAGAAGAGATAAGGAGTTGTAAGGCGGACAATGACAAAATCATGTAGGCACAAGAGAAGCAAGCAGAGGTTAATGCAATACTACTTTAGAGTTTATCATAATTGCAGCGACAGGGACCACTTTGGATCAACCATGAGTAGGAGGAAAAAAATAATGGGGCATATGATATGAGGTCTTATTGTAGTCACAAGTCAAGCAGAGATGACACGATCATAGATGGCAAGTAGTTGGACACTCTAGATAGGAGAGGTGGTAGACACAGGTACTATTCTAGTTTTGGTTTTGACAGGCATCATGATCGTCATCATTATCATCCTTATAGGAGGAGTGATAGGGGATACTTTCCAGATGAGTTTAAGAAATAAAAGCCACCTAACTTTGATGGAGAAATGAAGAGATCATAGGATGCAGAGGCATGGTTTCTTGGTATTAGGAAATTCTTTCAATTGCATGATTATTCAAAAAACATGAAAGAAAAGATAACCACTTTCAATCTCAAATGTAAAGTAGATGTTTGGTGGGAATGTGTGAAGAATATCAAAGGTGTACACGAGGAGGATTTAACTTGAAATAAGTTTGAGAGGCTCTTCAAGAAGAAGTACCTGTTGGAGAGGTACTATCATGACAGAGCTAAGGATTTTTATGAGTTGCGGATGGGTGCCATTACAGATGATAACTATACTAGCAGGTTCTTGGAGTTTTTGAGATATGTGCCTTACCTCAGGGAGGAGAAGGCCAATGTTTAGAGATTCACCAGTGCACTACCAGTACCACACAGTGACCAAATTGAGTTTGATGAGTTTAGATCATTGGAGGAGTCCATCCAAAAGTTGAAACATTGTTATGAGCAGTTGAAGCGCAAAGTTGATCCTAAGCATGACTTGAAAAGAAATGAGAAAGCTAAAGGAAAATGGACACCAAAGAGAGGAATACCTTAAGATGCAAGTGAGAAAGAAAATTTAGTTTCATACCAAAGGTTCAATACAACTAATACGGACATGGAGATCAGTAGGCTAGAGGTGATGATAGACCCCATATTTATAGTTCTCAGGAGGCGCATACAGTGGTGATGTTGGTCATAGCATTCCTCAGATCTATGTAGTTATGGATAACAAGTCGACAGATCATCAGGCATCTAGCATTGAGATGGACGGTAAGCTTTGTGATCAATTTGTTTCTATTTTGATTGGTCCTGGATCTAACTATAGTTATATTAATCCTGACCTAGTGGATAAGTGTGGTTTGAGAAAATAAGTGCATGCAAAATCTCGGTTGGTAAAATTGGCTATAGGTACCAAGAAGAGTGTTCATCATTGGGTAAGAGCTTGCACATTTGAGTTAAATGGTGTCTACAACAACACACTTGAATGTATTTCCATTGGGATCCTATATTATGCTTTTAGGTATGGATTGGCTATACCTTCACAGGAACAAAGTGGATTGCTTTGACAAGGCCATTGAGTGTGTGGATGATAGTGAGGAAAATAGGAATTTGCAAGGAAAGAAGAAGCCTACATCAGTGAGGATGGTTACCACTATGTAAGCTAAGCATAGTTGCAGAAAAGGCTATGTGATGTTTGCAGTGAACATTTCTAGTGATAAAGGTAAGGAATTGAGGATGCAGATGTGTTAAGCAGGTACCAGTTCTACAATAGTTTCAAGATGTATTCCTGGAGGATATTACAAAGTTTTCACTTCATAGGGAGGTATACTTTTCTATTGAGTTGGTGCGAGGGGTGGCTCCAACATCAAAGACACCTTACTGGATGAGCACACCTGAGTTGGTTGAGTTGAAGGAAATGTTGGACAAATGATACATTAGACCCAGTGTATCACCTTGGGGTGCACCAGTGTTGTTCGTAAAGAAGAAAGATGGTACTCTTAGACTGTGCATTGACTACAAGTAGCTGAACAAGGTAACGATCAAGATTAAGTACCCATTGCCAAGGATTGATGATTTGTTTGATCAGTTGAAGGGAGCAGCAGTGCCCTCTAAGATCAACTTGAGATTGAGATACCATCAGGTACACATCAAGGAAGAGGATAACTTCAAGACTGCATTCAATACCAGGTATGGGCATTATTAGTTTGTTGTTGTTCCATTCGGTTTGAATATTGTTCCAGCTACATTTATGTGTTTGATGAATAATGTGTTGCATCCTTATTTGGATAAGTTTGTTATTGTATTCATTGATGAAATACTGGTATATTATAAGAATGAGGAAGAACATGCTAAGCATTTAGCAACAATGTTGACATTTCTAAGATAACATCAGTTGTATGTTAAAATTAGCAAGTGCAGCTTCTTTCAGGCTGAGGAACATTACTTGGGGCATGTTGTCTCCAAGGACGACATAACAATAGATCCAGAAAAGATAAGGGCCATCATGAAGTGGGTAACTCCTAAGAATGTATATGAGGTGAGATCATTTATGGGATTGGCAGGTTACTATAGGACGTTCATCATGAACTTCTCACGCATTGCATATCCTATCACATCATTACAGAGGAAAGGTAAGAAGTTCGAATGGACAGAGGAGTGTGAGGCTAATTTTGAGCAACTTAAGCAGTTGTTGACACATGCACCAATGCTAAATATTACGGATCCAGACAAGCAGTTTGTAGTGTGTATATATGCATGCAAGAGAGGACTTGGTGGAGTTCTTATGCAAGAAGGAAATGTAGTGTGCTATGAGTCACGGAAACTGAATTAGCATGAGAAGAACTATCTAACAGATGATTCGGAGTTAGCAATGATCATACATGCATTGAAGATGTGGAGGCATTATCTTTTGGGCAGGAGGGTTGTATTGATGAGCGATCAAAGTGGGTTGAGGTATTTGTTTGATCAACTGAATCTAAATGTCAGACAAGCTAAATTGTTGGCCACCCGTATTGAGTTCGACTTCGAGATTAGATACATTAAATGAAAGGAGAAATAGGTTGGAAATACTCTTAGCAAGAAGGTACAGGTAAATCATATAGCAGCGATGAGCTCTTATGGGACAAAGTTAGAGGAAAGGATCTTGCAAGTAGGACAACAGGATGACAAGTACATGGAGATTATGCACAAGTTACAGTAGAGTACAGGTGTAGGTATAGGTTCAGGTGCAAGTATAGGTATATTTGCAGGTACAGGTACGGGTGATAAGGATGTATACTATTGTCTCATGGCAGATGGTTTGGTGAGATTCATGGACAAGATCTATGTGTCGAATTGCAGTGAGCTCAAGAAGCTTATCTTAAGGGAGTTTCACGTCAAGCCATACTTAGTTCATCCAGGATATCAGAAGACGTTGACGACGGTGAAAAATTTCTACTATTGGCTGAATCTGAAGAAGGAAGTCGCGAAGTTCGTGGCTAGATGCTTAGACTGTCAGCAGTTAAAGGTGGAATGCAAGCATCCAGGTGGTCTACTACATCTTATAACAATTCCAGAATGGAAATGGGAGGTGATTTCCATGTATTTCACTACAGGGCTTCCAAGAAAAATGAGGCAGCATGATTCTATTATGGTCCTGGTCGACATGTTGAGCAAAGTAGCTCATTTCATTCAAGTGAAGACTACATATTCGGCTAGTGAGGTAGCACAGGTGTTCATCAGAGAGATAGTGAGATTGCATGGTGTTCCAAAGAAGATTATGCCAGACATGGATGAAAAGTTCACTTCCAAGTTCTAGAAGGAGCTATTTGCAGGCTTGGGTACAGATTTGGCCTTCAATACAACTTGCCATCTGTAGACAGATGGAAAAACAGAGAGGGTCAACGGGATCTTGGAGGATATGCTGAGGATGTAAGTGATGTAATTGTAGAGGAAATGGGAGGAGTGTCTTCCATTAGTTGAGTTCGCATACAACAATGGTTATTAGGAGTCATTGAGGATGATTCCTTTCAAGGCATTGTATGGATGGAGTTGTGATACTTCCATCAGCTAGAGCGATCCAATGAACAGGGTACTTATTGGATCGGATATGTTGGCATACATGGAGCAGGAAATGCAGGTTATAAAGAAGAATCTAATGGAAACACAGGATAGACAAAAGATTTATGTGGATTAGAATATGGTACTCAAGGAGTTTCAGGTTGGGGAGCATGTGTATTTGCACATCAAGCCCAAGAAAATGTCTTTGAGGATTAGTTCATGCCCCAAGATGGCACCATGGTATTAAGGCCTTTCACTATCCTTGAGAGGATTGGACTAGTGGCTTATCAACTTGCACTACCTGCAACAATGAAATTCCATGATGTTTTCCATATTTCATTGCTTAAGAAGTATATAAAGGATTTTTATCATGTTATCGATCAGTCTATATTACAGGTGGAGCAAGAAGGAAAGTTCCAACCAGAGCCTCAGTGCATATTGTAGTGGAAGCAACTCATGCTTAGGAAAAGAAGCATAGAGAAAGTTAAAGTGTAGTGGAAGCACTTTGGGCTTGAAGAAGCTACATGTGAGATGGGTGGTGAGCTCCAATATTGCAGCAATAATGTTGCAACTCTTGGGACTTCCTTCTATACTTTTATCAAGCTAGTAGTTCATAAAAAAACTTGGAAGTGATGGTGTTGTATGCACAAGTACTAGCTCTTACTGCAGGCTGTCACTTGATCAGTTGACGCAAGTTTGCTAGGAGCTTAAGCCAACTTCTATAAGTTCTCAGAAGAAGCTTTAACTGTGATGCAAGGAAACTAACTCTTCAGGGGCTATTCGACTTGCAAAAAGAAAAGGAAAACTGAAATGAAACGCAAACCCTAGCAAACCCTAATTTACCCACTAACCCTATTTTTGCAAAAAGAGATGGAAACTACTAAAATGGGTGCCATTGACTACTGAAAATGTAAACTGCATTATTCAAGCTACTTCTGAAGATAAATGAGAAGAAATCATCTTTTTGTGCTTTTGAGTATTTTTATGTGGAATTATTATGCTTGTATTTGACTGGTTGTGATTGTGCAGAGGGTTGGTGGCAAAGGAAGATGGAGTTGGCTTTTGAAAAAGGTGAAGAAGGTGTGGAGAGGTCCCAAGAAGCCCATAGTACCCTTCTGAAGACTTCCGTTGCAATCAGACTTCGAAAAATCACTCACAGGAAATTCTACAGGAGGCTGCAGGGGATCTACATGAGGTTCTACGGGAGGATCTACAAGAGGAGGCTGAAAGTGGTTTTTGGAGGTTTGAACGTGGAAAAATGATGGGAAAAAGGAAATGAAGGCTAGATGAAGGAGTTGAGAGGTCTATAACTTGTCAAGGAAGTTCAGGGATGAATGAGATGGTTGGATTTGTTCAAAGGGGCAAGAAAGCAACTTTATGAATTATACCAGCCTCAAGCATTTCTGCAACCATACATTCAATTTCACTCTTTTGGGCATAGGGATATCTGTACGGCCTGATGTTTGGAGGAACACTTCCTAGAATCAAATGAATAGCATGATCATGATCATGAATACGTGGGAGACCTTTGGGAGTCTCAAATACCTTGGAATGATTGTCCAAGACTTTTTGGAGATCTGGAGCAATATATGATTTTGATGTGGAAACATCTAGTGAACATAATTGTGCAATTACACCTCGTTGTTCCTTTTTTAGAATCTTTTTCATACCGTTAGAGCTTATTATCTTTCCCAGTTTCCCTGGAATACCCCTTAATTCAACTTCCTTTCCTTCTGCATAAAATTTCATGAAAAGTTCTTGAAAGTTAAAATCTATTGTACCCAAGGATTGTAGCCATTGGACTCCTAGTACAACATCATCACCTCCCATTAGAATGGAAAGCATTGGGCTTTTCAATACATATTATCCTATGGATAGCTTGTTATTATGGCACTTTCCATAGCAATTTATTGTTCCTCCATTTGCAACCATCACTTGACACTCTAGTGCTGGATATATGAAGCAATTCAATTATTTTGCTATCTTACAATGAATAAAATTGTGGGTACTTCCTGAATCAATCAACACTATTACCTTTTTCTTCTTGATTTGTCCTTCTATCTTGATGGTTTGAGGAGTGGTAATTCCAGCCATTGCATTACAAGATATGGTTGGATTCATTTCTTCTTTATCTAGGCTTTGTTCCTGGAGTATATCCTCTTCTTTTGACCTTTCTTGCTCCTTTTCTTCTTCCTCTTCACAATCTATGTAGAAGAATTTCTTCTCAGCACACTTATGACCTTTAGTATATTTGCTATCACAACTGTAACAAAGCCCTTTTGCTCTTTTTTCT
>APFE030413146.1:0-19088 GCA_000404065.3 Pinus taeda
TATAAATCCGCAAAAGAGATATGGGACAAAATTGTCACGAGCTATGAAGGAGATGAGCAGGTAAAGCGTGCCAAACTTCAAACTCTCAGGATTCAGTATGAGACTCTCAAGATGTATAATGATGAAAGTGTGGCTAACTACTTTCTTCGAGTAGATGAAATTGTTAATTGCATGAAAAATTTGGGTGAAGAAAAAAAGAGGCTATTGTGGTTGAAAAAGTTCTAAGATCATTGTCCCCCAAGTTTGAATCTAAAGTATCTGCTATAGAAGAAAAGGAAAATCTACGAATTCTTACTATGTCTCAGTTGCATGGGATTCTAACTGCTTATGAAATGAGAAAGGGAGGTCCATCAGATAGAAGAGAAGCTACTTTCAAGGCATCAGACATCTAAGTAAAACATCGCCAACATCTTTCCAATACAATATACCATTAACAATACAAAATTTGACAACTTTCAATTTGAGAAATCTAGCTTTTGTTTTGGATTAATGTAGGCCAATAATAACCATCTCTAAGGATTTTATTAGCAGTTGTCTTCCAATAAAGATGGCATCCACAGTCAGCTTCATGGAATTCCTGCATAACTTTTTCAGCATCATCCTTTAGCAAACATCTGAGTAAAACATCGCCAGCATCTTTCCAATACAATATACCATTAACAATACAAAATTTGACAACTTTCAATTTGAGAAATCTAGCTTTTGTTTTGGCTAATCCAGGAGGAGCATTTAAATTGAAAAGAACATATATGCCTCATCTATTGGTGCAGTCACCAGTTCCTCAAGATCATCCAAAGAAAACATCATGTTGATGTCCAAAGCACTAAAATTTGATTCAACCATCAATTTGGCTAATTCCTATCCTTTGATCAACTTGGTGGGCTTGATTTCTATATCACATTCCAATATCACATCTATCCATTTACCTATATTCCCATCTGGTCCATTTTGAGTAAGAATATCTTTGACCACTACATTGGGCACATAAGCAATGATATGAGAATGTAAAACATAAACCCTAATGTCTTTGATTTATTTAACTAGAGAAAATGCTTGTTTTTCCATGATATCGTAATTCAAAGAAGCATCTCTCAAAGCTTTGTTAAAGAATGTTATTGGCTATTCATTTTCATCATTGTTTTTCTGTAATAACGCAACAGAAATAGTATGCTCAGATGAAAGAGAAGATATTATGAAATCCTTAGTGAAATCCGGGTTGATAAAAAATGGAGCTTGCATTAATGCATTTTTGACTAGGTCAAAATATTGCTTGGATTCCACATTCCATTTGATTGTTGTGTCCTTTTTGAGCATGTTTGTTATATTCTTGAGTAATTCAACTAGATTTGGTATGAATCTTCTCAAAAATTTGATTTTCCCAATAAAATATTGAAGTTCTTTCATGTTTCTTGGATGATTTCTTTTAAGGATGCCTTCAATCCTACTGGGGTCAATCCTGATTCCATCTTTAGAGATGATATGGCCTAAAATCTTTTCTTCTTCAAGACCAAACAATGATTTCTTAGGATTGAGTGAAATACTGAACTTTCTTCACTTTTCAAATACTTTTCTTAGATGTGCTATGTGTTCTTCATTAGTTTTTGAAAACACTGTGATATCATCGAGCTAAATCACAACGAAAAAGCAATGTCTATTGCTATTTGAAAAGTAGCACCTGCATTCATTAATCCAAAAGTAATTTTAAAATACATGGAAGCTCCCCAAGTGGTAGTGAAAGAAGTTTTATCTTGATCATTAGGATGTACTAAAACTTGATTGTATCCGGAGAAACCATCTAACAAGAAAATCCTACCAGAACCTACTACACTTTGTAATATGTGATCCATTTTCAGTAAGGGATAGTTGTCCTTAAGAGAAAACTTGTTTAAATTTCTAAAGTCAATGCATAGCCTTATTTCACCACTTTTCTTTCTTGTAGGCACAATGTTGGATACCCATTTAGAATATCTAATTGGGACTATGATCTTAGCATCATACATATTTTTGATTTCTTTTTCTACCAGAGGCATTAGGATAGGTTTTATCCTACGTAATTTCTGTTTGAAGGGACTTTGATCTTCTTTGATTGGAATCTTGTGTTGTATAATGCTAGTATCATAGGATTTTAAATCCTCATAACTCCACGGAGATACATGTATGAATCCTTGAATAGAGCTATATATTTTCATTTAGCCATGAGAGGTAGTGATTTTGACAATTTTATGATTTTGGGGTTCTGTTCCCTACCTATGTTGCATTCCTCTATGTTTGTTCCTGTTGGTTCCATTTTTTGTTTTCTAGTAGCATCATCAAAATCAAATAGTTCCTCTAAAGGAGCAAGTCCTCTAGGAAGAACATTATCTTTAAGATGTAATACTTTGAATTATTCTTTTTCTGGATCTTTATGTATTTTAGTTTTTTTGTATAGTTTTATTTATAGGAAATTTCTCCTCATAAGTAGTAGTTTGATCTAAACCATTAGTAATTTGATCCAAATCACTATGTACAACAGTGTGATTGTCTATTGCACTTTCCAAATCTATGCTGCAGTCTTCAAATTCATCTTTTGATTTCAAAAAGCTTTCAATTTGTTTGTCATTCCAAAAAACTTGCTAGTATCTCATGTTATCAAGCACTGTAATACAATGTTTTACTTCAACTGTGTATTGTTTGTTTGGATGAGGTAATTTGCAAGTTCTCGCTGAAAAGCTAGTCCATTGGCTAGAGCATTTTGGAGCCTAGGGATAACAACAAGGTCATACTCTTCAAATGTTTTGAGGAAATCAATTACAACATTTTGATATTCTCTCAATCTAGGGTGTTTAGCCAAGTATAGTCCTTTAATTTGTCTAATGATAAGCTCAGAGTCTCCGTGGATATAAATCCTTTTAGTGCCTATCTTTTTAATCAACTTCAAGCCTAATAATAATGCCTCATATTCTACTATATTGATTGTACACAGAAAATTTAGTTTATAAGAGTAACCTTGAGCCTGATTAGTTGTTGGATTATATAACCAGATTCCTGCCCCTGATCCTATTTTACCACATGAGCCATCAAAAGTCATATTCCAAAGAGGTTCTATTTCAGGGTTTTAATGCATAATGGGCACTTGAGTGTCATGTTTTTTGTTGAATTCATTTTTTTTCCTGTTTCATTTGCGTATCTATGTTTCCATCATTGTCATTATATAGAATGAAGGAATCAATATCAGTGTGAACTAAGTAGAGGGGATCATTGTCTGGCCTTTCTTGACTACTCACCATGTTCTTCATTAATGTTTCTCCATATAGTCTCCTTGATTGACCAAATACTGGTATTGTGGCATATGTCATATCCAGTTGAAGTGCTCCCTAGAACTTAGCCCCCAAGACCTTAATAATAACATACCATACTTAGGAGGAATATCTGCTACTACAATATCCATCACTAAACTTTTGGCTAGTATTTGGGCCAATGTGACATAAATTTCCTTAATTAGACGTAGACATCTAACCTTGTTGGAGTCAAAAGAATAGAGATCTTTGTATGGACTAGCGATTTCTAGTCCAAGTTTTTGCATAACAGTCTTTGGCATGAGATTATGTGATGCACCTGAATCCAACATGGGATCTTATCATGACTATTAAGACTGACATAAAATGGAGGAATACCCCCTTCTTGAGGCTTGCCATCCACTTCTGGTCCAAAAAAGAGTTTATGCTGGTCATCATTTAAATTCATTGTATTTGTGTTCTCTCCTACATTGAATGCATTTAGGGCTTGAGAACTATATATATTCTTGTTCACCAATTCAGTAAGGGGGATAGAGATCTTGAGTTTTACAATTTCATTCTCAATACTGAAGGGTGCTTGACTTTTTAGCAAGTTTGAGAATTTTTTTTTGCCATCTATGGTCTTTGTTATAAGTTCAACTTGTTTACTTGTAGTAGGCATTTCATTTTGGACATATTTTGTTGAGACATCAATTGTTTTCTTGATAACATTTTCCGTATTTCTCTTTTCTGAGTTGTTGTCATTTCTCTTTGAGATTTCAATTGCTTTCTTAGGATTAGATTCTAAAGTTTTCTTAGCAGAATTATTTAGATCTTTTCTGTTTGAGCTATCATTATTTTTCTTGCTCTTGAGATTATATTTTCTGTGAACTTCTAGTATAGCATTTTCAAAACCATGTTTATAATTGTCATATTCTTCAGAGTCCAGTTCTCTTTGAATATATTTTGTTGAGACATCAATTGTTTTCTTGATAACATTTTCTGTATTTCTCTTTTCTGAGTTGTTGTCATTTCTCTTTGAGATTTCAATTGCTTTCTTAGGATTAGATTCTAAAGTTTTCTTAGCAGAATTATTTAGATCTTTTCTGTTTGAGCTATCATTATTTTTCTTGCTCTTGAGATTATATTTTCTGTGAACTTCTAGTATAGCATTTTCAAAACCATGTTTATAATTGTCATATTCTTCAGAGTCCAGTTCTCTTTGAATCAACAAAAATAATTCATGTTCTTCTTTTGTAAGAAAAACAGAATCATCTTCATTAGTTCCAATTAAATTTATCTAATTTTCCTCAACTTCTTCTACACCCCCCTGCCATCATCAGCATAATTTTCTTGAAATGGGGGCCTAATTTATTGATCTGGGCCTCTTTTTCTGATCTGTTGAGGATTTCATCTAGGATTTGGATTTCGGTTTTGTTGGGCAGGTGCGTTTTCCCTAGGAACATTCATATCATTGGTATTTATCCCCTCCATCATTATTGCCATAGTCCTTACTAAAAAATCAATCTTGGCTTTTGCTGCATAAGTGGATACTTCTTCTCTAAAAGTCACTCTCTTTTCAGTCCTCATCCTTGCTCTTTTAGCTTGTAGGTTGGCCTCTACACTCACAACATCTCTTTGCATCCCTTCTAGGCTTTGAGAATTCCTTTCTCTAAGTTGGTACGACATGTCTACATCAAATCCATCTGGGAATTTGATTAAGGTTAAATCCTGAGGTGGTTTAAGATTGAGAGGAATTGCATTATATGTCTTGTTGAATCTAGCACAATAACCTTGAACACTTTCCCCTACTTCTCTCTTAATATTTTTCATATTCTGATAAAATCTAGAGAGGGTTATTTTTAACTTCATACCTATTGAGAAAAGTTTGGTGAAGTGCATGGAGATCAGTTATACTATTTGTAGGCAAATATTTGAACCATTTTCTGACTTCTCTTAGACTTTGAGCAAAAATTATAAGTTTAATACTTTCTTCATCCACCTCTTGCAAGTCAAAGCAGTCATTCATTTTATCCACATGTTGTTGGGCTCTTAAAGGACCAGCCCCATAAAATAGTATGATTTTGGATTGATAGTCTTGTGGCATATTAGCCAAGGGGGCTGGTAACACCAAAAGAGAATATCTGGCAGCCATGATTGGTGGTGGTGGTGGAGGACCACTTGAAGGAAGTTGAACAGTGGATGAAGGAAGTTGAACAATGGATGAAGTTGGACTAGTGCTAGGCAGGAATGAGAGTAAGGGAATCTGAGCAAGCTTATGTTGAAGGATGAAAGAAGGGGTGGGGATTATGGAGGTAGTAGGACTTGGTGACTGAATATATGCATGTTGAGATGTGAAGGAGGAAGTTACGAGGTTTAAAGCACTTAATTCTACTAACTGTTGAAGGTAAGCATCATCAATTTCTAAGGTGAGATCTATCACTAGATCTTGCAGTGTATCAAAATGTTGTAAGAGCTGAAGATCTGGTTCAGTCTGTGAGGAAATTTCTTTTACTGGGATTTTAGGTAAGATTGATGGATCAAAGATGATATGAGCTTTCCAATTCTCTGATTTAGTTTTGAATAAGCCTTGTTCAAAGTGAAAATCAAACTGGATATCTTGGAAGGTAATAAATTTTTTAGGGAGTGAGTTGGCTCTATGAAGAAATCTACTGCTTGTCTGATTCTCAGTTCTAGGTGTTTTCCTCAAGATCTTTTTAGGATTGTCTACTATGGTAGGAGGATTGGTATCTGGATGGGATCTAGTAGAGATTCTTTTAGGAGCTAGTGTTTAGATCTAACACACAGAAAAATTGAATATTCAAAAACAAAAGATAAACCAATCTTATGAGTTATAATATCATATAAAGCTATTTAACTGGGTACTCTGAATTCGAATGAAAGGATCTTTTTTCAATATGTCCCCAGTATGGTTGCCGCTATGTTATCATTCTATGATTTTGAAGATTAGCAAGACAAAAGTCACAAAAGATACATCAAACCACTTATGAGTTTAGGATCTAGCCTTCCTAGACTCAAAGAGGGCTCTCTCTATGTAATTATGATCTAACTTTTCTTTTAGTACTATAATGTTTTAGGCTAGATATTAAGTGTAAAAATATTGTTTGTTTGTTTGTTCATTTGGTTGGAGAAAGATCATTTTTTAATATTTCCCATGTGGCTATGGAGTCATAGGCTGGGTGGTAGCATCAAACTTACAGAGTGTTTATAGGGAAAGCTAACCATTCCTACTAGACCTTTAGAGCAGAGTGATTAATGGAATGACAGAAAAATGATATCAATCAGGATTAGAAGGCATTTAAGTATTGCTTAATCGTACTTCAGAGGAAAACATATAGATTGTAAACACGGATAGCAGTAAGGTGCTCCAACATCATATCTTAAACTATAATTTCTACTTCACAATATAAATTAAAGATGGATGGATGGATAAACATAAATACATTAAACATAGAAGAAAAACATCACCAGGTCAAAACAAATCAAGTATCCTGTAAACTATCCTTTTTATTGATGCTCAAGCTCAAAATTACAATGCTCCAAATAGAAAAATCATTCCGATGACTAAGGTCTAACCCCTAATACTCCCAATGCATGGAGTATTTAAACAAAAACTACAACGATTTGCCTTGTACAATTGGCAATCTATTATTTATTACAATGAAGGTAAAAGTTGACTAATGTGGCCAAGGAGTGGCCACACTAAGAAAACTGGGACAAATGTCCCTCTTTTCTGGTATGCTGTTGCTTGAAGTATTAATTTGATTAGAGTGATTCTGCTAACATGGCTGGTGATGACTCATGCCTGTATGGTTACTCTAGTCATCCTTGTCTCATTCTTCTTGGTAGTCACATAAGTTACTCCACGCTTCCCCCTCTGGGATCTTGATCTTTGTTAATCTTCGATAAACTTCATTAGCATCAGTGTATTTGGCAAACGATGGATTGACCAAAAACACATGCTTTAGCTCATGTTCAATGTAAATTTGATTGTTGAATTCTTCTAGTAAAGCATTTCCTGTTATGTTGCCTTTGATGTTGGACAAATTTGAAACATCTATGGCTATGCCCTGTAATTTCTTGACATAATCCCCTCTTTCCTTGAGTTTGTCATTTATAACAAACAGAGAGGAAAGGCCTTTTTGATGTTGAGGTTGTATTCTATTGAAAATCCTGTTGACTGTCAGCTTTAGAACTTGGCATTTTTCTTGAAGGTGCACATTTAAACTCTTCTTTGTCAGCACCTTTTTGACTTGTAGTATGGTCTCTGTCCTGTCTGCTACTCCTAAGTATTCTAGCTCATAAATATTTATTGCATTCAGAAATTTGATAATTCTATTTGCTATTTTTGGCATCTCCCAACTCTATATTGGTGGCTGAAATGGCTTCTTTGGCTTTCTCTACAAACTCTTTCTTCTCAAAAATAATTTGGATGCTAGGCCAAATTTCATTCATACGATCTATTATATTGTGCCCAATGATCTCCTTAACCCTCCCTAGAGTATTTCCAATGGAGGATTCTTTTTTTGACTTCTGAAGCTTCTCTATCAATGCCTTTGCTCTCTACATCTCTACCAAGTGATTGTTTTAAGCTCTTTTAATCTGATCTTGTAGCACACCAACTTGGGATTCCAGCCTCTTGATTTCTTCATTCTGCAGATTCATTCAATCCATAGATCTTCCAACTATTCTACACTGCTTCCTGCTCTTGTGGTTGCACCTACTGGAGTAGTTATGGGTAGGGCTGTTAGAGGAAGGGTATCCACTATTGTGCTAGCCATCTATGCTGCTTTTTCTTTCTCCTGTGCCACCTTTTCCATCTCTATCTCCATCTATTTGATTTGGATGGACTGCTCCACTATTAGTTTCATCATGTCAGCCTTTATGCTCTCTGTTTCCTCTATTTCCTTGGTCAGTGGGTCATGTGTAGTAGGCAGCTTGAGCTACTTCTTCATAGCTATAATGTCTAACTCTTTCTTCTTTATTACTTATTTAGCTGCTTTTGTGCCTAAGGGATCAGATCCAATTTTTATTACTAAGTCTTCCAAAGATTTAATCCTAGTGTCCTTTGATAATGATGAAATCCTCTCTATCTTCAACTAAGACTGAGCATTTGAGAAGGCCACCTGCATTTTGAACAAATTCATGGAAGTGTTGGTTAAATTAGATGAAATCATTTTCCCTATTTTCTTGTTCATCTCCAGCTAATCAATTGGATGTACATTCTTGACATCAAACTCAAAGGAAGTATACTTGTATTCTATTGGAGTTTTGGGCTCTAATGTTTCTGCCTCCAAAAATGCCATATGAATTGTGCCCTTTAGTGAGTCAAAGGTAGAGAGAAGTCTGCCTTGTGTAGTTGCACTCTACTTCCAAAACTGAGCATAGGTGCTCTTATTTAGTATTTCATTTCCGATTTTGAATTGTCTGAAGGTATCAAAAATTGTCTCTTATTTCTCTTCAGTAATCTTTGAAGATGAGGACACTTGAAGAGATTGTTGTCTTTCTGAAATCAGAGTAGAAGGAAATGATTGTCCTCCAGTCGGGGAGGAATCTCACTTAATCTTCTGCCTGCCTTGTCTCCTATAGCTCTTTTGTTGCAAATGAAGGGACCAATTTAGGACTTGATCCTGAATTGGGATTTCTTCTTGGCTGATAAAAAATGCATCTCATCTGCATTAATCATCTGTCTAATGCACTCCAATGCAAATATTATCAAGGGGAGGAACTTTGGCAGCTTTTAGGGAGTGAACTCACAACCATACACTCTTATTTAAGTGTAGTTTTGGTAGAAGTACCAATCATCAGTTCTGGCTTGATTAGACAGTTACATAATTCTCTTTATATCTTCATTTATCCTTGGTTCTGCAGTCCCATTGAGGAGGCTCATTGCTGGGTGGACAAACATTTCCACAAACGTCTTGTATATGAAGTATTTTTGATCTTTCATTAACAATGTTGTCGAAAATATCACTAATTGAGGTTTGCGTTCCTCATTCATTTTGATTAATGAAAATGGGAACCTATCTTCTTGAAAATGCAAAAACATGTAAACCAACACTAAGGAGTAATGAAAAACTTCATCTGTGAAAAAATTGACAAGCTGTTCATGGATTGCATCTGTTACAAACAGGCTGAAGTTGAAAAGGACAGAAGGCTTCGATTTAGTTGAAAGGATATATAGGAAAGCTATAATAGCTTCATTGAGCCATTGCTAAGAATAATAGCCAAGTAAATGGGAAAGAACTATGGTAATATGTCTCGTTTTGTCAGGGAAAACAGAGGAGGAATAAGGAGGGTTTTTTCTTGGTAGAGGTTTGTTCTTAGCCATGAAAAGTTATAATGCTTTAGATCTCTTGGAAAAATCAAGTTTTTGGTACATTTCAATAAGAACTTCATGTGAAAAAGGAACAACTCCTTCAATAACTGTGACCTGCATCATCTGCATGATGGATTGAGCACCAATTGTGAATAAAATATGTCCTCTTGGGGCCATCACTGCCCTTTGCTATGGGTTGTAACATGAATGACACTTCCTCATTATTTTTGGGCAACTATGTGTTTTAGGGAAGGATTAAAAAGGTAGGTTGGTGTCCCAAAGGCCTATGTCATCCATTTCCTCCATGAATTTGTCCTCCCACCAACAATATATATTAAATAGATGAAATTATGAGAGGGTTTCATGGATATTGAAATCCTTGTTAGCAAATGGTAAATGATATAAATACAGTGGTGGGTGCACCATTAGGTTGAATACTTTTGGTTCTTTCTTCTTTGGTGCCATTTCTATTTCCTCTGTACCTTTCCTTTGAAAATTGTCTTGTGCTAAATGTGTAATAGAGAGGGATGAAATAAGTGGGATTTTAGTGAGGGAGAAAGAATAGGGATTTAAACAGAAATGGGATTCAAGAGTGGGAAATGATGATCTCAGTAAGAAAATGAGTAATCTTGCATTGTATTACTGTGATTTTGCTTCACTGTGCATTCTTGGTAATGGATGAATGGAGTGGAAAGATGCCTGCAAGTGAACAATAGAAGTTAAAATTTGAAATCAGCGTGAAATGGTGGTTTTATGATTTGCAATCATTCCATTGGATTGGCCTAATTTGGCATAGGTCCATTGGATAACAACCCAACCCATTTATTTCCCAACAGTGAGAATGGAAGTGATTAGGTGGATGGGATGGTTTGGTGCCATGAGTTGGCGGGTGTCCAACGGTCGAATAGGTAAACAGTTTAGATGGTATCGAATCCAACTTTTCATGGGGCCTAGGGAGTGGTAGGTGATATGAGAGGGGGGAGGGTGCAAACTCATGAGGGTGTGACATGTATGGGGGTGGAAACCACAGACTTCAGACCCCCCCCACCAGGATTATCTTTCGGAGGGTGTGGGGGGACCGGAAAGGGACATGGGCCATTAGATCAGGCAGAGTGAGAGGAGATGGGGTGAAGGATGGTAGGTTGATTAGCCATGATATGATAGGTGAGTACGGTAGTGGGGCTGGGAGATAAATGGGGGAAAACTATAAAGACAGGGTAAATAAATAATGTTTAAGGGGGAATGATTATTAATGGGATATAAGACACCTTCCTTATAAATTTCCTTATTTAGACCTTAGAAAATCTTAGAATTTTCTTCTAACCTTAGGAAAATATTCGAAACTGACTTCCAACTTTTAAAAAAGGTCTTTTGATATCCCTTCTCTTTTATTTGAATCTAGTTACCCTTATTCCATAGCCTATCATTTTTTGTTCTCTTCCATTTGTAGGGTGCACTTAGAGTTGCACACCCTTTCATAATTTTTTTTACATCTCTTTTTCTTTTAAAATATAACCTACTATATCACTTATTTCTCTCCTTTGGTCTAGATTAAATAGTTGGACCAAATTCAATTTCTACCTAGCTACTGATTTTCCAAGGTTAAACTATTTGGAAAATATTTATTTTCTAACCTTTGAACATAAACTAAAATTTGTTCAATCAAGCTTAAACTGTATGATTTGAACAACATTTGGGGTTCTCTTTTATTTTTTATTTTTTGTCTTTTTATATACCCTTTTTTCATTTCTTTTCTCTTTTTAATGAAATCAATTGAAAATTGAAATCTTATGAACAATTTGAAACTTGAAAACTGTGAAATGCTTAATCACTTTGAGATCCTATAAATTATAGGACCCTAACATGTTCCATGTCGATTGATGGGGGATAGATTAAGGCCCTCCTTCAACAGATCTTCTCTTGTTGACTTCAACTCATTATCTAGGAGATGGATATAGGAACTGGTAGTACCTTGGAGCTTGCAGACCTCAGTGGCAGGCTTTGTCATGATCAACAGTGCGTTTTCATCATTTTCTCTTGATTCATTGAGTTCACTAGTTTTTGACATCAACTCATCTATTCACATTTAGTGGATTGTACTAGGTACCTTGGGGTCCATTTTCCTTGTTGGTGGATTGCCTCAAGTCTGTTACTGGTTTACCTCATTGGCTAGTAATCAAGTGGTTTCTACCATGCTCAACTTCAACTCATCTATTCACATGGTGTATATTCATACCATCACGGTTATCTTGAAGACCCAGGGTTAGGGACATATCACTCTTATATGGAATCCTTCCCATGCTGTGTTGGAGTTATGTATCATTTATGTACTTTGAGCTCCATGTTGAGACACTTCTCTGTCTGTCATCTGTCCATGGTCCTACTGGTGTATACTGTGACATACATCCATGATTGTATTTGTTGGTGGGTATGCTCTATCTGTTGAGTCACATGGATCCACTGTGTATGACTTCATGGCCATGTTATAGCATTTCATGTCATGGTACAGTACATTCTTATGATCATGCATGGGTATGCCGCCTCGGGGATGTTATCAGTGGAGTTGAGCCTTCAACACTTGAGTTCCTCTGATCTGACTTTGTAGTCTTGGCTCCTTCCTTCCATTTTGAGCATTGAGTATTATTGTAATGAATTTTGACCATCAGTTTATCTTCTGGCTTCATGCATTAGGGTTTATCTACTATATCCCTATGTACCACTCCATTATAGTGAGATAAACCCATTATCAACTTACCTCAGTTGTTTGGCTAAAATTCATCCCTTTTCACCTTTTATTTTACTTATGTGATATTTATCCCATGATAAATGGGTAAAATTACATAATTAAGGAATTTCTCATAATTATTTTCACAAATATTATAATTATGAGATAATATTTATTTCATAATTGAGATAATTAAGGAAAATCTCATAATTGTGAAAAAGGTTTCTAGAATTTTCCATTCTATAGGAGATCAACTTGAACCACTTGTGTATGAATTAGCCAGGTTTCCATTATTGTAGAAGTTTCCTAACTTCTCAAGCCCCTAGGTGTCTAGATACATTCTCTTGGAAGATGGAATGAGCCTTTATAATCTCACCAAGAGGAAAGGGGGTAGGGGGAGGGGATCCAAACTATAGTGCGAGAGCTCTGTTGTGTTGGGAGAAGAAACCATACTCTAAGTTGGAGGAGAGGATCTTATGTGTTGATGGTATACATTTGATGTAGTTCCATTTATATGGTTAATAAAAATCTGTGTTCCCTTCCTTACATGAATTTCTTCTCATTATGTTATATGATCGTATCTATTGCTTCTGATCTGGCGATCTTCTGAGGAATATCCATTTTTTTCCTTGTTTAGTTGTATTTGTGTAGAAGGATATATATCTGGTGCAGATGTCTTGGATCGCTTGAGTGGAGTGTAATATCTTAATCGAAATCAAAACCCTTGCCCAACATGTGATGATTATAGGTGTGATCTCTTATCTTTATAGCATAGATCCGACGGTTGGTTGCATGCATGGCCATTTGGATTGAGGGCTAGTATTAGATTGTATTAGCCATTATATTTTTTTGTTTGGTGATCTCAATCAAGCATGAGATCACGAAGCTATATCTCCTTGTAGATTTAACTGCAACATACACATTTTGGTGAAGCCCTACCATGAATCTATCTTCTTCTGGATGTAGTAACTCTGTCAACCTTTACCCTACTATGCTACAATCTGTAAAACTTGTCATATAACTAATACATAGACTAGGTATAATAAATTACATGGGAATTATTGCTTCTTGCCCATATACCAATTGAAAATGTATTTTTTCTTGTAAGCTTCTTTTACATAGTTTGATAAGCACATAAAATTGTGAGAATCCTTAAATCCTAGTGTTACATAGCGTTTTGTCACTGTCCTTGCACTCCCCGTCCATGATCCTGGAGGACCTCTATAGTGAACCTGACATGCTTTCCCATCATGAAGGAACTCCTAGTATGTCCCTCTTCATGAGCAAAAAAATTCCCCTTTACATCATTTCCCAAGAATATTCCTTTTATCCTAGTTTACAAGATCAACGCTATTGACCATTTTCCTCCTCGTGCCAATTTATAGAGATTAAAAATAGCCCTAGCACTGTACGGAGTGACTGAGCCCTTTTCTAGTCATGTTGATCCTCTTTTGGCAAGTTTTTTAAATATGGAGTCGAAGCTTCCAGCTCTAGAAGCTTCGTAATGGAATTCTGGTAGATGGTTGGGCTGGATGGAGCTGAGGAAGCAAGTTTGGGCTCCTTTCGTCTATTAGGATGGAATAAACTCAAGATATAAGACCTTCTCCCATGATGAGAGGAACTATCCTCCATCCATCGAAGCTATATAAACCTCTCTTTCCCAAGCTAAAATAGTTTTGGAGTGAGTTTGAATGATCAACAAGATATCTATAGCTTGTAGCTTTCTAGTGTATGTCTGAGGGAGAATAGTGTGTTTTGTTTTGGTTTGAGACTATAGGGAAGAGGCCTTAAAACTTCCATAGTTGCGACTATCCATGAAATGCTAGTAGAAGTGTGGTAACCCAGATACGTTTTAGGAGACCAGCAACATCAAGGCATCAATTGTAATCTCTTTTTGATTTATATGAATACAACTATTGATTGATTTCCTAGATGAAGTGTTATTTAACATCTTTATGGCTTAATGTTCCTTGACCTATTAAGTAGGCTCAATACAATACTATATGCTATCATGTTTTTTTTGGTTGTTTGTTTGCTTATTTCAGGTATTCAAAGGAAGGAAATGAAAGATAGTTGGAGTGAGGAGGAAGGATCATCACCAAGCAAAATAGAATTATAAGAGGTAGGCCCTCTTAATCGATTCTAGCTTAAGGAGATTTTCCATAGATTGTTTGTTTGTGGCTAGACCCACTCTCTCGGGCTAGAGGAATTGTTTGTGTCCTCACTGAGAATTTACCTACACCACAAATTGCTAACTCTACTGGGGAGCCAATCCTTCTGTTTGATTGATTGTCATTTTATGGTTTTGTGTGAACTTTTCTAGTATCACCATTTCTCTTTAGTGTTCTCTGCTTTACATAGTTTATTGCTCTGAGCCTGAAATTTACAGTGGCAAGTTTGGTGTTAGCCTTTGAGATTTTTTATTTTTTCCTTAAATCCTCGGTCAACGCATTTATATTTCCGACAGTCGCGTTGACCCTCTTTTGGTGCTTGTTTTTAGTTACGCAGTCGCGTCGATTCCTGTAGGTGAAGATCAGGATTTCCCCTATATCATAGCCAATGTGTCTTTCCCTTTTGATTTTTTCCTCTTAGCTTGTTTTGACTGCGTTCTTCCTGGTTGGAAAGCTCTTTTAGCTTGATTTGTATGCTTATTTGATTTCCATTTTCTTCACTTGGTTTCTTGAATTCTTGGATGGTGTATAACCCTATTTCATCTAGGTCATCACCCATTCACCTATTTGCGTGCTCAACAAGTCAAGTCAATGGTCAAAGTTGCTCCTTACATTTCGTTTGATTAGTCCTATTGTTGCTTTAATTTCCGTTTAACAAGTTTGAAAATTTTAGTTTGTCGTTTGATCATCTCTTTTCAGGCATAAATCACATTTCTCATCTTGTTTTTGGTTGATTCTTAGCATCGTTAGTTTGGAAAGGGATTCTCTTTTGTGCTTTGCATTTGCTTGTGATTGATTGTATTGGAAATGTTTCATTGAAGTGTGATGTGTTTGTGAATGATTCATTCTGTCATTTCATTGAAAAATACATAATTCTAGATTTCTGAATCAATATGTTACATTAATTAGCATCATTGAAGGCTAGAGTTGGATCATAACTTGCATTGGAAAAGAAATGAATTCTCTTTACTAGTGAAAGGACTACTTCAAGTGTGTTTGATAGGAAAATTATGAATTTGAAAGAGCTTTTCATCATTTCATTTTCAAAAGAAAAATAGTGAAAATGTCATTTTGCTTTCGATTTCTTGTTTTGTTGCATTTGAGTGTGTTTTCTACTCTCATTAGTGTAGACAATTCATTGAATTGAAAGAGTCTTGTCTCATTTAGCTGCATATAGGTGTTTTTCAAGCCACATCGATAAGGCCTAAAAACCAAGACATAATTTCAAGATAAAATCTAATATGTATTCAATTAACCTAAGGTGCATTTGAAACCTAATGATCAGATTTAGAAGGTCTAGGCTACAGACGTGTTCCAGCATCTTTAAACCTAGCAGTTGCCATTTGCTTTGTCACTAGAAGACACTAGTATGAACTTGTGCTCCCCATAGCATTGCGTATATAAAGGGAGAACCCACTAGGTTGCAATCCTTTATCCATAGGAAGCCAAGTCTGCCAACTTGTACACATGATACAACATTCGAGGAGATTGCCTACCTGTACTTCTTGGTTCGTCGAGAGGTATTATGTAGTTCATGGTTACTTGGTAATCGTTTTTGCCTAGATCATCCTGAGTAGTCATTTTGATCTTTTTGACTCCTTAAATATAAAAAAACACCTGAGCGCTTGTCCTTTCGAGATCATTTCAAACTGAAAGTGATAGAGTCACCTTTCCTTCTTTCTTGACTCTTAAAACATGACAGAGCATGCGTTTTTTTTTGCATCTTAAAAATTGTTGACCACGATATTATAACGTTCCTGTTAGTCTTTTTATAGGCCACATCGAGAGTATACCTTTAAATACATTTTAAAGCCTTGAAATCAATCTCTCTTCTGGTTATTTTAGACAAAATCATCGTGGCTAAACTAATTGGTTTGTCCAGTTCCTCTTCCTCTCTTCTGTCTGAAAGATTGTCTGAGGAGCCTTTTATTGAATTTCCACAGTCACTTGAGGACCAAAGTGTTGATCTTGGAATTGTTCTGAGTATTCAACCTTTTTCATCTTGTCCTCCTCGTTTAGAAACTGGGTCACTTTCTCACATTGGTCAGGAATCTTTGGATAATCCTATCCAGACTCTCGAGAGTTTGCCGACTTCTAAAGGTCAGCTTGGATTGATTATTTATCCTCTGAATCCTTTGTTTGATCCTGTTGTGATATCACCTCAGCGTCCGTGAAGTCTGTATGACCAGGAAGGTATTCCTTTGGAATTATCCCCTCGAACGTCTTCAGTAGTGTGTCATTGCCTATTTTCACCCATGGAATCAGAAGGCGAAATCCCAGTTCTCTCTAGGACACTTAGAGGTTTTCACTCCATGTATGTTCGAGGAGAAATAACATCCTTTCCCTCCTGAAGGTTTCCCTTACATGAGAAGCATTCTGACTAGTTTTCATCCTGAGTTACCATGTAATTACGTGACTTTAGCTCAGTTGGTTTTAGGCATGCCTACTATCTCATCACTATACCACAATCCTATTTGGGCATTTGGTGCTTATATGCCTACCTTGGGTCCATTCATTCAGAAACCAACCTCCTAACAAACATTGCTTTCTGTAGTTACTTCAGTTCTAGTGCAACCCACCATTCCAAATCCTCTTGTTTTATCGGTCCAGGTAACCCGTCTGGTTCAACTGACGACCTCGAGTCATGTCTCGGTTAGTTCTTTGATCCCTCCAGTGAGTGGATAGACTGTGCCACCGCCTGGGGGGAAAGTCTGAATGTTTCCATGATGTCTAGTACAAATCATAATCTCACATGGTTGGCATGAACCAACCATCTTCAAGTGCCATTTTAAACCCTGTCGGTCCTACTGGATCGAGCAATGTCCAGTACCAACAACCGAACCCTGTTAGTCCACTTGGGTCAAGTAACATTTAGTACCAGCAACCTAATATGGCTTAGGTTCAGTACCAACCTCCTTATATTCCATATGGTTCAAAAGTGATGGTTAATCCACCCTACATACCTCAGCCTCTACCATATGTCTAGCCTGGTCTGCCGGTCGCACCTCATGGATATGGCCAGATATAGTTTAGGAACTTTCAAGGTGTCATTCTGGGAACTATTGAAGTACCTTTGCAGCAGCAAGGACAACTCTTGCATCAACAAGGGAAACCTTCATTGCAGTAAAGGTCATCGATGCAGCAACAAGGCTAGATGATTCCACAACAAGGACAACTACATCAACCACAACAACAACCCTTGCAACAGTTGTAGCAAACCATGCAATCTTAAATGTAGTATGTGCCGCAATCCTCTGAGCATATGCCTTCGTGAGGTCAACCTTTGTAGCTGTAGGGACAGCCTTTATAGCCGCAAGGTCAGCCCTTGGAACAACAAGGTCAAACTAGGCAACAACAACCCTTATACCCATATGAACAAGGTCAACCCTTCTAAGGGAAAGGCTAGGGTTAAGTCCTACAACAGGAGGGGAAAAATCTGTTGAGTATGGAGCATGATTGTTTAGAGGTCTTTGTTTCAGCCAAATGTATACCCCAAGAAGTTTGTACACCCCTCCATGTGGGGGGGACTTGTCCCCTTCGCGGGGGTTCGGGGGGGCCGATTCCCCCCGGTTGGGGTGTCTGAGGGCCAGCGGTCCCCCAGCGGGGGTTTCGGGAGCAACGCCCCCGAGGCTAAAAACATATGTAAAATTGCCTTAAAAAAGTATAGTAATTTCTAGTCAATCTAGGCCATTCATTAGGCAGATCATCTGATGGTAGAACTTATGTTTAGTTTAGGGTTTTTTGCCCTATAAGGCAACCCCTGTCTTTGTATGAAAGCATTGTATGGAGTCTGTGTAATAGATGAGTATTCTCCGAGTGAGAAATAGAGAGGTGAGAATATGAGAGAAAATAGAGGATATTACAACGGATCTATTGTAGGTTGCGTCTCTTCATTTTGCTAGATAATAGAAAGGAAGGACTGGTTGTTCGGGGTGGATGTAACCCAAACTAGGTGAACCACTATATCTGTGTCTCTATGATTTTATGTGTTTATATTTCTATGATATTCTATGTGTTCCATTGCTCTATAATATATAATTTTCTAACAACTGGTATCAGAGCCGAAGGTCTATTTAGCTAATAAACTCGCAGGAAAGAAGGGTTCCTCATTCGAGTGGGAGCAATGGCGGAATGGCGGAAGATGGTAAGTTTAGGGTTGAGAAATTTAACAGCCAAAACTTCTCGCCATGGAAGATGCAGATGGAAGATTATCTGTATCAGAAAGATCTATACCTACCATTGGGTGGAAAAACAGAGATGTCGACGGGTATGACAGATGAAGAATGGAACCTTCTCGATAGAAAGGCACTCGGAATAGTATGGTTGTGCCTCTCAACATTGGTCGCCTTCAACATTTCGAAGGAAATAACTATAGAGCGTTTGATTAAGGCGTTGGTATGAAAAAACCTCGGCCTCAAACATGGTATTTCTTATGAAATGGTTATTTAATATGAAGTTGTTGGAAGGTGGATCTGTTGCAGACCATTTAAATGATTTTAATACTGTTACAAGTCAGTTATGTTCTGTAGGGGTAAACTTTGATGATGAAGTTAGAGCTTTGTTATTCTTGTGCTCATTGCTAGAAAGTTGGAATGGTT
>APFE030413146.1:19274-32814 GCA_000404065.3 Pinus taeda
GGAATGGTTTAGTAATGGCCATTAGTAACTCTGTTTCTGGATCTAGTACTTTAAAGTTTGATGATGTTTCGGTGCTATCCTTAGTGAGGAAATGCGATGGAAAAGCTCTAGTGAGACATCAGGTAATGCTTTGAGAGCAGAGTCTAGGGGAAGAAAAATGGAAAGAGGAAAGAGCTCAAGATATCACATTAAATCAAGGAAAGGTAGATCCAAGTCCAGATTGGGGATAATGTGCTAGAAATGTCGAAAGAAAGGACACCTAAAGAAAGATTGTAGATCTCGGAAGGGAAAAGAAGGAGATGCATAGCAAGAAAACAATCATGAAGCAAATATGATAGGTGAGGTGTTACAAGATGCTTTGATTCTTTCTTTCGAAAATATTACTGATTCCTGGGTGGTATATTCAGGGGCTTCATTCCATGCCACACCCAATAAGAAATATTTTCATGACTATAATCAAGGAAATTTTGGACAAGTTCATTTGGGCGATGATAAACCCTATATAATTGTTGGAATGGGTAAGGTTTTTGTAAAACAATAGAATGGAAACCAATGGCTACTAAAGGAGGTAAGGCATGTTCCAGATCTTAAGAAAAATCTGATTTCAACAAGGTAGTTAGGCGGTGAAGTTTGTGTGACAACTTTCATAGATAAAGCTTGGAAGGTCACCAAAGGAGCCCTGGTAATAGCAAAAGGAAAAAAGGTTGGTACATTGTATTTATGAAATGGTATTTCTAACTCCGTTAATGCTTTAAATTCCAAAGGAGTAGATGCAACATTATGGCATGACAGGCTCGAACACATGAGTGAGAAGGGGATGAAGATTCTTCACTCAAGGAATTTGTTTCCGGGTTTGAAGAATGTTGATTTGGACTTCTGTGAGAATTGCATTTATGGAAGGCAGAAGAGAGTCAAATTTCTTAGAGTTGGGAAAGAAAAGAAGATCAAAAAATTAGAGCTTGTGCATATAGATGTATGGGGACTTGCTTAGGTATCATCTCTCGGTGGATCTCGTTATTATGTTACTTTAATTGATGATGCAACTAGAAAAACTTGGATTTATTGTATTAAGAATAAATCTGATGTATTTTATACTTTCAAGAAATGGAAAGCTTTGGTTGAGATTGAGATAGGAAAGAAATTGAAGTGTCTCAGATCAAACAATGGAGGTGAATATTGCAACAAAGAGTTTGATAGGTACTGTTCAGAGCATGGAATTCACAGAGAGAAGACAGTTCCAAGAACACCACAAGAAAATGGTATGTCAGAAAGGATGAACAGAAAAATCATGGACTGTGCAAGGTGCATGAGATTGCATGTAGGATTGCCTTTACAATTTTGGGCAGATGTTGTAGATACTGTTATTTATCTAATAAACATAGGGCCTTCAAGTTCCTTATATGGTGGTGTTCCAGAGGAAGCATGGATAGGTAAAAGGTAAACTATTCCTTTTTAAAGCCTTTTGGTTGTGAGGCCTTTGTCCATATTAATAAAGAAAATAGAAAAAAGCTTGAGGCAAAGTCAAAGAAATGTACCTTTATTGGATATGGTGTTAATGATTTTGGTTATCACTTATATGATTATGAAAAATCACAAAATCATTAGGAGTAGAGATGTAATATTCAATGAAAAGGTCTTGTATAAGAATCAGTTGTAGGAAAAGAAACAATAAAAATAAAACAAGGAATACATAGTTCTTGATGAAATCACTGAAAAAATAAAGGTGTTTGAAAATAATAATAATCAACAACCACAACAACAACAACCACCACAACAACAACAGGCACTCCAAACACCTGAAAGTTGTGTTAGAAGATCTACCAGAATAAGTATACCCCCTGAAGGATACTCTGCTTCATTATATTATTTATTGTTGACCGATTCTGGTGAACCTGAATGTTATGAAGAAGCGATGCAGGTTGAAAGTAGGAAGAAGTGGGAGCTAGCCATGGAAGAAGAGATGGACTCCTTAATGCATAACCAGACTTGGGACTTGGTCAGGTTTCCTGCAGGTAAAACTGCATTGCAGAATAAATGGGTTTACACGCTGAAGGAAGAAGATGGAAGAAAACAGAGGTACAAAGCTAGACTTTTGGTGAAAGGGTTTGCACAGACGAAAGGTATTGATTTTGATAAAATATTTTCTCCTGTTGTTAAAGTGACTTCAATGAGAACTATTTTAAGTCTTGTAGCAGTTGAAGATTTTCATCTTGAGCAGTTAGATATAAAGACAACCTTTCTCCATGGGGATTTGGAGGAAGAGATGTATATGCAGCAGCCACAAGGATATGACGTAAAAGGGAAGGAGAAACTAGTGTGCAGGTTGAAGAAGAGCTTGTATGGCTTGAAACAGGCTCCAAGGCAGTGGTATCTAAAATTTGACAAGTTTATGTCTGAACAAGGTTATACTAGATGTCACTCTGATCATTGTGTTTATTTGAAAAAGCAAAATGATGGAAGCTATATTATATTGTTATTGTATGTAGATGACATGCTTGTTCCAGGTTCTAGCATGCAGGAAATAAATGTGCTCAAAAGAAAATTGGCATAGTCATTTGCAATGAAGGATTTGGGAGCTGCAAAACAAATCCTTGGTATGAGAATAACTAGAGATAGGAAAAATTGCAAATTAACATTGTCTTAGAATGAGTACATACAAAAGGTGTTGAAAAGATTTAATATGCACAATGCAAACCAGTTAGTACACCTTTTTCTAGCCCATTTCAAACTTAGTAAGGAAATGTGCCCAAAGACCCAGAAGACATGGATTTATATGTCTAAAGTTCCATATGCATCAACATTTGGAAGCTTAATGTATGCAATGGTCTGCACAAGGCCTGATATTGCACATGCAGTGGGAGTTGTAAGCAGGTACATGAATAATCTAGGAAAGGAACATTGGATGGTAGTGAAATGGGTTCTAAGATATTTGAAAGGTAGCACAAATCAAGCATTATGCTTTGGTGGTTGAAACATTTCTCTACAAGGATATGTTGATGCAGATATGGCAGGTGACAGAGATAACATGAGGAGCACTACAAGATATGTATTTACTGTAGCTGGAACAATTGTTAGTTGGGTTTCAAAAATCCAAAGTGTTGTTGCACTTTCAACAACAGAAGCAGAGTATGTTGCTGCTACAACGGCTAGTAAAGAAATGATTTGGTTACAAAGGTTTTATGGGTGAATTGGGTAATGAGCATGATATGGTCACATTATACAATGATAGCCAAAGTGCCATTCATCTTACAAAGAACTCAACATTTCATTCCAGGACTAAACACATACAGCTCAAGTACCATTTCATACGATCAGTGTTGGAAGATGGAGAGTTGAATCTAGAAAAGATACACACTAGCCATAATCCTGCAGATATGCTAACAAAAGTTGTAACAAGGGAGAAACTGAAAATATGCTTAGTTTCAATTGGTCTTCAAGGATGATGATGAAGATGAGAAACAACCAGGTCCAAAGAGGAGTCATTGTCCAGTAAATGAAGCAGCGGTGGAGTTGCTACAATCATTCTCTAAGTGGGAGATTGTTGTGTATGGAGCATGATTGTTTAGAGGTCCTTGTTTCAGCTGTATGTATACCCCAGGAAGTTTATACACCCCTCCAGGCAGGGTGGTGTGGGGGGGACTTGTCCGCCCCACGGAGGTTCGGGGGGGGGGGGGCGCGGGGGGGGTGATCCCCCTCGGCTGGGGGGTTCGGGAGCCAGCGATCCCTTGGCGGGGGTTTTGGGGGCAGCGCCCCTGAAGCTAAAATCATATGTAAAATTGCCTTATAAAAGTATAGTAAATTCTAGTCAATCTAGGCCGTCCATTAGGCGGATGATCTGACGGTAGAACTTATGTTTAGTTTAGGGTTTTTCCCTAGAAGGCAACCCCTGTCTTTGTATGAGGGCATTGTATTAAGTCTGTGTAATAGATGAGTATTCTCAGAGTGAGAAATAGAGAGGTGAGACTATGAGACAAAAATAGAGGATATTACAGTGGATCTGTTGTAGGTTGTGTCTCTTCATTTTGGTAGATAATACAAAGGAAGGACTAGTTGTTCAGGGTGGACGTAGCCCAAACTAGGTGAACCACGTATATCTGTGTCTCTCTAGTTTTATGCGTTTTCTCTATTTATATTTCTGCAATATTCTATGTGTTCCATTGCTCTGTAATATATAATTTTCTAACAAAATCCTTATGTCCAAGGGAAACAGGTTCAACCTCCTTTTGTCTAAGGACAACAAGTCCAAAATCCTTATGTCCAAGGGCAACAAGTGTAGAATCCTTACGCCTAAGGGCAGCAGGTCCAAAACCCTTTCATCCAGGGGCAGTAGGTCCAAAACCCTTATGCTTAGGGACTTCAGGTGAGAAATCCATATGTTCAAGGCCAACAAGCTCAATAACCTTTTAACTGTATGTTTCTTATCAAGATCCTCTAGCTAGACAATTTCAAGGATTTCAAGGTCAGAATCCTCACTACGGGAAAGGTAACCTACATTGGGGGAAAAATAAAATTCCATATGGACAAAATCCTTACCAAGAGGGTTGGGCCACACCAGTTGGGCCCCCTTATTGACCTTAAATGCCTTCCAATACCCAATTTCCATTCTTCGCTACACTAGAATTTATAGATGTGTCTAGACTCGCAAATGACTTGATTCTTCATTCGCCATACTGGCCTCCAGTTTTGTCCAAGATTCTGAGTGATTGTCCAAATTTTGAAGGAAAAGCGAAAGAGGATCCTCAAGCCCACGTGATGACATATCACCTTTGGTGCTCCTCAAATTCCTACGTTGATGATTCCATTCATCTTCAACTTTTCCAATGAACTCTTATAGTTACTACAACCAAATGGTATATCGAGCTACCTCAGAATACCTATCATGAATTTAACACTCTCACCATGGCCTTTCTCACACATTTCCAACTACTTGTTCATTACGAAACTAGCACCCATATGCTAATGTCACTCAAGAAAGACATTGCGACCCACATCTCTGATCACATACATGAATGGAGATGTAGGCACCGTCAGATTAAGTTCGACATTGTTGATTAGTTGTTGACCATCATCTGATCTGACGACATCTAAGTCTTTGGTTACAGCTCCTGTTTATGGAGTAATTGGTTTAGTGACTCAGACCCTTGCAAAATCTTCTTCCAAATAGAAGTCAGTGCCCAACATTGCTCCCAATGATTCCTCTCACAATTCATCCAGCCTTGGTCAAACCTCAGAGGTTCACGCTGTCCAATCTACTGCAACAGATAAATCCTCTAAGGTAAGAAGAAAGGAAAAGGAAAGGGTAAAGCCAATACCCCAAAATAGGGCCCTCCTAAGTCATCTTCTGGTGATGCTTCCCAATGGAAGCCCAAATATCCATGCCTCATTTGTGAGGAGGATCACTATACTAAGGATTGTCCCAGATGGTCTGAAGTTAGTCGTTTGCTCAAAGGGACCCTAGCTATCCTAAAATAGCCCTTTCTGTCCCGTAGAATCAAATGGTAGACCAGCCTAAATCATCCACTTCCTCAGGTTCCCAAGTGTTCATGATGAGTACCCCGATTAACGTGGTTACCAGGTCAAAATATTATCAAACTCCTACCCTGATAGCAGGGGAAGAGAAAGAAGGTACCCCTTCTTCTTATGCCTCATCGATTTGTGGCCCTCTCCATATAGAGCGACCTAATATTGATTCTGCCATTTTACCACCTTCTCGAGGTGTGCTATGAAAGTCCTCATAGAATTCCAATTCTCGAGCTGCTCAACGTTATAACATTGTTGAAGATTTGGCTCAAGTGCCATCAGCTATGTATGCTCTCGAGGTCCTTCAAAGCTGTCTTTCTTAGCAGAAATCATTATTATCGTCTATTGGGGGTATTGATCCTTCTAACTCTAATATCATCTATTTTCACATGGAAAACCATGTTCTGCATTTACCTCATCAGATTTCCTTTCTCATTCAAGTGATCATAAATGAGAAAACCATTTATAGGACTGTCATCGATGAAGGTGCTTCTACCTACACCATGTCTGTTGCTTGTTGGAAGCCTACAATTGGTTCTCCTACTCTGGACTAGTCTCCTAACACTCTGGAAGCTTTTGATGAACGTGATTTGTGACCATTCGATGTCCTTCCCAACCTTGCCATCACTTTGGAAGGCAGGACAATACATGTCGAAGTAGAGATCGTTGACGCTAATCTTAACTACAATCTTCTACTCAAATAGAGATGGACCCATGCCATGCATGCTGTAGCCTCCTCCCTTTTTTGTGTTATTCATTTTCCCTATCAAGGGAAGATAGTCACAACCAACCAACTATCCTTCCTTGCCTCTTCCTCCTCGGATGGCAATGTTTTGTATGTCAAGCACACCGGTTCTCCTTATGAGAGTGTGGGGTAGGACTCTTTAAAGATCCTGCCTTGATGGGAACTTTTCCACTCCCACCTCCTCATGTTGCCTCTATCAACATGATTTTGGTCATGTCTAATCCTTGGGTAATTCCTTCACTAGATCTTGTTGATATGTGGGGTAGGTTATGCCGTTAAGTCCCGCCGAAATTAATTACGTGGAAATTATTTCAGCTTCACCTTTAGCATTCTATGATCATCCTGTTTCAAGAACATCTCTCGATATGTATTCTCAATCCCCATGGCTTGGTTCTTTAGAGTCTCCCGATCCCTTAGCCGAGACTTTTCTTTCTGACAAGAGTATCATGGTAGTAATGGCTCTAGAGGAAGTACCTTGGAATGACACTCATCATCATTCCTCGTTCTTTCCCAGCCTGATGGGCATGTCTACTTGTATCTAGGAGTTCTCTTCTCAGTTCCCATCCATACCACTTCAAACACCAATAATGACTCATGAAGTTTGGTCAAAAGGGAACATGGGTAACATTACCCAAACAATGGCAATTGATATTTTTTTCAAGCCTAGTGTCATTGAAAATGTCCATATTAGGGTAACTTGTTCTCCAAAAGAGATCAAGCTCTATACTCATCTATTCCAATAGTTTCGGGATATTTTGGCATGGTCATATGAAAAAATGCTAAACATTGACCCATGTATATTCATGCATGAGATTCCAACTTATCCTCATAAGAAGCTCGTTCGCCAATGGATTGTCTAGTGCACCCTAGAAAAGTGGCTGCCATTAAGGGTGAAGTTGAAAAACTTTTGAAAGATGGAATTATTTATCCAATCCCACTTATAGATTGGGTGTCAAATTTCGTATCGATGACAAAGAAACAAGGCACTATTTGCATTTGCATTGATTACTGTGATCTCAATCATGCATGTCCTAAGGATAATTATACCACTCCCTTCATTGACCAAATCATTGATGAGTGTGTTTGGAGTGAATTCTTTTCCTTTATGGATGGTTTTCCTGGTTATAACTAGATAAACATTGCACTGACTGATCAAGATAATAAAACCTTTATCTATCCGTGGGGGACCTTCACATATAAAAAGATACCTTTTGGCCTTAAGAATGTTGGGGCCACATTTTAGAGAGTGATGTCTTATGCATTCCACAACATTAGAAACATCAGTCAACCTTACTTCGATGATCTCCCCACTCATTCTAGTAAACGCCATGATCACCTTGATAATCTTTGGCAAATTTTTCTTCACTATAGACACTACAACATTCAACTGAATCTACATAAATGTGTCTTCTGTGTTGAATTTGGAAGACTCCTTGGCTTTATCATTTCGAAAGAAGGAATTCACCTTGATGCTCTTAAAGTCAAGGCCATAGTTAATTTACCCCCTCCATCTTCATTGAATCAACTGCAGAGTCTGTAGGAAAAAGCAAATTTCCTCCGTCATTTCATACCAAACTATGCTGAGCTAGCTTTAGGGTTCACTTGATTTCTCAAGCAAGGAACCCCATTTGTTTGGGGTGAGGCTACCGAAAAGTATTTTGATGACCTGAAGGCTATCCTCATAAATGCTCCTTTGCTGCATCCCCCAAACTATCATCACGATTACTTCCTTTATTTAGCTACAGCCTTTAGTACCATCACTATGGTGCTCCTATAGGACGATGATGAAAGAAATGAACATGTTATTTATTACCTCAGTCGCAACCTCCTAAACATTGAAACACATTATGCTCATATTGAGAAGTTGGCTTTAGCTACCATATAGGTTGTTCAACACTTTCGACATTACATTCTACTCCATAGTACCACTATGATTTCGGAATGTAGCCCCTTGACCTACATCCTGATTCATTAGTTGTTGGGGGGAAAGTATTCAAAGTGGATTGTCATCCTCCAAGAATTCGATTTGGCATTCACTACTGCCAAATATAAGAAATAACTGGTCTTTGCTGAGTTTATTTGCTCCGTTCCCTCTGCTTCTCTTCCTACTGGTGCTGACGAGCAGCTCCTGGAAGTGACTCTTTTCTTAATTAGCACTCTTGACCCTTGGTATGATGATATCATTGTATATCTCTAGACATCCAATTTCTGGTCTGCATTGACCAAGGATGATCACTGACACATTCAACATCAATCTCAACCCTATCGTATTATTATAGATACTTTATATCGCATCGGTGTCAATTCAATTATTTGCTACTGTCTCACCTTCGAGGAGGTTGAGAGAGTCTTGAATGACTGCCATTCTAAAGCATGTGGTGGTCACTTGTCTGGATATGTTACTCCTCAAAAAATCCTTCATGCTGGTTATTTTTGGCCTTCTATCTTCAAGGATTTCATCCTTGTTGTTAGAAAGTGTCATGAGTGCCAAATTTATCAGCGTAAGCTATGTACCCCACCCGCTCATCTACACCTCGTTATTACCATTGGTCCTTTTTCTAAATGGGGCATCGACTATATGACTTGTAACCCTCATTCCATCATGTTATTTCTAGGTTTGGAGTGCCTTAGGCCATTGTCGCTGACCATGGATCCCATTTTTGAGATTACATGATGGTTGAGCTAACTTCTACATTGGGTCTGTGTCATGATGACTCAACCCCATATTACCCTCAGGCCAATGACCAAGTTGAAGTTGTGAACAAAGTCTTGGTTATGATGCTTCAGCACACCATTGGGATGCACAAGTAAAATTGGTATCTCATGCTCTTTTCATATTTATGGGCTTACCAAACTTCGACCAAGGATGCAACTAGATTCACACCATTCCAACTAGTCTATGGTATGGAAGCAACTTTACTGATTGAGTGTGAAATTCCATCCCTGAAGCTGGTTGTCCAACTTCTCCCCGAAACCTCACCTTAGGAAGAGCACCTCTTGTGCCTCAAACGACTAGATGAGACTCACTGTCTTGCTACTTTGGTCATCAAAGCATAGAAAAGTGGATCAAATCCCATTTTGATCAGTTTGTCTCTCTTAGAGCTTTTTTTGAAGGCGATTTAGTTCTTTCATATGATTAGGCTAATTTTAAGTTGGGCCCTACATTGTTAAACATGTGTTACAGAAAGGGGCCTATGAGCTTATTGACTATGAGGGAAATCCCTTAGACAAGCCCCAAAATGGGGTTTATATCAAAAAGTACTATGCTTAAGTCATCTTGCATTGCTACTTTTGTACAATAGTGTGCTATTCATTTTTGTATAGTGTGGTTTGGTGTGTTATTTTGCAAGAAACTTTCCTGGTTATTATGTTTCTACCTGCTTTGTAGATGTCGATGTCTCCTCACATCGGTTTTGTTGATGGTGCTTACCGTAGTACCCAGAATCTATCATCTGTTCCATGGGCCATTTATGACCCCCATGGTGAGTTGATTTATCTTTAAGGTATTTTTCTAGGTCGTACAACTAATAACATCATTGAGTATAGAACAGTTATCGAATTGTTGTTAGAGGCTATCACTCTTGGCATCTGAGAATTGGTTGTCAACCGTGATTCATAGCCTGTTGTTCTTCAACTCAACAGACAATATTTCGTTTGAAACCCTCAGATATTGAGAATGTATCTATGTATTCCTCTATTGGAGAGAAATTTTGATTACATTACATATCATCATATTCCTAGACACATGAATACATTAACAAATGCATTAGCTAATTATGTGTTGGATAGACATTCGCGAATCATGTAAAAACTCAAAAACACAAAACATTTGTACCATAGTAAGAAAGTAAATATAACATATATGTGTGTGTGTGTGTGTTGATAATGTTTGTCATACATCAAAACCCCAGAAAATAATATGTGTGTGGAAATACATCCATGGCTCTCAGGGCTCAAAAAAGTGGATTTCTAGACCTGTGCAGTAAACAACATGATGCTCATGGTAGCATGTAACTACTTGGACTACAGACATCATCAGTTAGTAGATCTGATATGATACCTCGACTATATGCCCTTGATACTGGCGTGGGACATCACCCATTTGGGCATACTTTGGGATACCATGGTTCAATCCCTCAAGGTTCTTTGTGATCTCCTCCTCATTGTCGCTCCCTTCCTGATAAGGAGTGACCTCGAACCACTGAGCAACACGCCTAGTAATCAGGGACATCCTGGCAGGGTGTTTTGGTTCGACATCTGCATTCGTAAAACCAAAATGTTGTGAACAAATATATCTAAAAAATAATAAAAACTAAAAATTAAATTTGTTTGTTTCTTTACCTCCCTCATCATAATCCTCCCCCTTTAAGAGTAACATATTTGGATCACTGTGGAAGTTGATACCACTGTAAGGCCAATCCTCCACTATGATCAACTATTGTCATAGCCATGAGAAAAAAGTAGGCTTATAGGACATCTGTTGGCCCTCGGTAATCATGGGCATCAACGTACTCCAATGGACCATCCGTAGTTCTCATGGCAATGGTGGTTCCACATCATCCATCTAGTGGTGGAACAACGGAACTCGCTCAAGGAAGAAGGTCACTAGAGCAGACCCATAGAAAAATTGCTTCAAGTTTCCCGCTTTAGCTTTTGATAGCTAGTGCTTCATGTTGACCTTCATAGCTTTCGTCCAATTGAAGATAGTGGGCATCATACAGTCGATAGCATACTAAAAATTTGACTTCTTGGTCTCATGGCGCACTTTGGCCCCAACCACTTTGTTTATGGTGAGTAGTAACACTCTCAACATAAGATATCGAGCATTCATGATCTTGATCTTACCACTTTTTTATTTGAGTGCTTTTGGGAAATGTTCTGCAAGTAGCATGGTCACACCTGCCCCAATTGGCCTTGACCCATATAGATTAATTGACTCCGCTCTTTGGGACAGTCCAGTGTGTTGGATACCTATACCAATAGGTTTCATATTTCATGATTGGCAAAATAAGTGCCAAATATGATCCATTCTTTGCTGTCACAAAGGTTCCATATTTACAAGAAAAGAAGGTGTATATAGGCCTGCATTTTCACAAAATTTTATGGATGACCCAACAGTCTAATCTGGATCATGCCATGTTTTCAGTTTATGTTGTAGGATAGAGAAAGAAATCTGTCCAAACTGTTTAATCTTGGCAGATCAGTAACCAGGTAGAGAAACTAAGGTGCCCAACTGTTTAATCTGGGGCCTTGGAAGGAATAAGGGTAGTATTAGATAGGAAATGAAAGCAAAAGCCAATGTAAAAGAAAAGGGTACACAAAGGGTTTGCAAGTCCAAGTGCACCCTCTAAGAAGGAATAAAATGTTAGGAGAACTAGTTGGGTAGGTAGAGGGGGTTGCAGAAATGGTGTCTCTTTCAAGACCAAAGTTGCTAAAGCATCTACAGGAAAAGCAACACACTGGAGCATGACTAACTTCCCTGTGTTCATTTGTATATCACTTATTACTAACACCCTTTACCAAGCTGTATAGAGCACAAAAGTTTATATCTTTGTCATGTTCTTATGGCCTTAAAAGCCACATTTCTTGTGCAAAAATCTTTTCATTTTGATCTACTCTTGATTCCAAGTTATTTTCAAAGAAAACTTAAATATACTGGTCCTTATCCATATGTTCCCTCCGCATTGATAACTAACTCTACTATTTTAGCTCCCTATACTCCACTATCCCTATTATTATAAACACTATGGTGTATAAACCCCACAATGTATAAATATCCCCTCCTTGGCACTATAGCCATAATGTTCACTCCCTGGGAATTGAATTAACACCTGGTTAAGGTCAAAAACCCATGTTCCACCTTTTCCTCCATCTCAGTCCATTTTTCTACCCAATTGCTCCATTTTTGCCTAAAAAGAATCCTTGAAGAGCACCTTTTCATCCCCTAAAACCATCCAAGGGCAGAAACATTACGAAAATGTATTTATCTTGCCTTATCCTAAGGCCGGGTGCCAGTTTTTCGGTTTTTGCTGTATAAATTCCATCAGACCCCTCTTTCCTATAGTTCTACCTTCAGAAAATTTTGCACACAAATATCGCACAAACTCCGCAAGTTGCACGATTTTCTAATGTTGGCCGACCGAATTATATTTTGCAAATAAAACTATAAAAACCATTGAAAATCATTTGTCACATGGAGGGTCCCACCGTCGCGTTTGCCGAGAAATATAATTGTTTAAGGCCCGCCCACTCACTGTTACAACCCGTGCTACTAACCCGCCCGATGACCGTCCGATGGTGGCCTTCCCAGATCTACGGTTGGCATCGATTTCGGGAAAACCCAACGTATGACAGTTAAAAAGAGCAGAAGTTATTGCCCGTGCAGCTCCGTCACCCGACAGCCGTCTGATCGCGCGCCTGCAGATCGACGGCTCACATCCATATCGGAGGACCCGCGACGTCTGACAGATACCTTCCGATATCTGTCAGACACTTACGTCACGCAGGGACAGATGTCACGTCCAAGTTCCATCGGAGCCCCCTCTGACAGATTCCTTGCCATGCAGGAGGGGGCCCGATATGGTGACACCTGTCCTGCCCACGATGACGTCCTGCTGTCGCGCACGTCATCACCACGTCTGCCCACCTCGTCCCTCATTCGCCCACCTGGCCGCCACCTCATCGCACCCGTGGACCATTCTTTGGCCACCACGTCACCCGATGACGTCCTGCTGACGTCATCCAACCCGGTCCCCCATGCTGACGTCATCCAAAAAAGCGCGCCAATAAAGTAAAAAGCCATATTTTTACGGTTTTTTCACAATTTTTTCATTTTTCTGGGAAAAGCACTGCTCCGCTGTCTGCATGCATTCCACGACAACCGTTCTACCAACCAGCCCACGACCATTTTCAAAGAGCCCAGAGCGCTAACCCAGCTGCTGCTTCATCCCAAGCCATTGTTTAACCAGGTATTTCACACTTCGTCTTATCTCGAGCTGGGTTTTTCATGATTTCTGGTAAAATCCGCCATAAACAGGCATTAGATTGAAATTGGACCGGTAAACCAACTATATCCTACCTCTGTCGAACCATTTAAGATTCAATTGTTGTGGCAGAAACCTTCTTTAACTTCAAATACTGTTAAAACCCTACCCTGTTCGCGCAATCGTGAACTCACTACATTGTTCCAAAAATTGTCCAAGGAGGTCTGCCACTCTGCATAAAGACCTGCTCAGGAAGCTCAGCACCGTTATATTTGACTGTGTACCAACCCTA
>APFE030413147.1:1374-15173 GCA_000404065.3 Pinus taeda
TAACCAAGTCAAACTGAACACAACTCCATCAACTCCACAATCAACTCCACCAAACTCAACTGATTGAGTTCTAACTGAAGTCATATATGCAATAACTCAATTGACCCACAAAGAAAATGTATTTCCTTCTGACAGCTGCATGTGCCACATCTGTAGCTCAAACTGAAGTGCTCCAAGAGAATAAGATAAAGTTTATAGTCTAAATATTAAAATAAGCTAATAATATTTGACTGCTCTATAATTAGACTTGACAGTGTCACCGCTGTTGTCTAAAAATAGAAGTCCATCTATTTTTTCCAACTTGACCAATCATCCATAAACAACATCCTACAACTCATAGAAATGATCCATATGTCTAAAAATAGACATAGTCTAAAAATAGACTTTGCGCCATAATTTGCCTGCGGGCCCACTTAGTGAAGGTGACTCTTTCCACTAAGCTCCATCATCTTGTTGCAATCTCAACAGATCTTGGATCTCTTTTATGCACAAGTGTATCCTCTTTCAATAGTGCTTTCATCTACCTTTGAAAATGTGATAATGGGAAACCCCTTAGGGTTTTAAAAAGTGGCTCATGCACATGCCTTTCAACTTGAGACTATGATCACTCAAAACTTGTCTAGAACGAAGGCTTGATAGATGAATTTAGGATCCTTCCATATGTAGGTGAATTTATATGTCTCGATCCTCTTGTAACAACACTCATGCTTAGAATGAAACTCATTCTTGAATTTCTATGGACATGTATAGAGAGGATCTCAGTCCTCTTGAAATTAGAGAATATTAGTTTCTTCTAGAACAAATGCTTAGAATAATTTAATAATACTCAGAACCTTTTGAGGAATATTTTACATCTTTCCAAGATGATACATAATAATAAGAAATTATGATGTCTTGCCTTGACTACAATAGCATGCAATTTTGAAGACATCAAATCTTGTAAAATTGCCTCTTACCTTTTCTTACTTTGCCAAGATTCTTGGCATTCCTTGAGCTCATGAAATAGCCTTTCGGTTTGTCAATGTCAAATTCCTTAATCTCTCACTCTTCTTGAGTAATTATGAGGTTAAGTCACATAGAAGAGGGCTAGTAGAAAGAGCATAGATCTTCGCTTTCTTGTTTGATAGGTTTGGTATAGGGAGAGAATGTCTTCTAGCTATTCGGTCATCAAGAAAAGCGATTATATCCCTCCAAAATCCCTTGCTCCTTTTTGTGTATATTTTCAACCTTATCTCTGCAATTAGGGCTAGTAATTATTCCCAATTTGTTTTTCTTCATACATTCACAAATTCAAACTAGGGAATTCACTCTTCTTGAGATGAGATGATGCCAAGTTGATCTTCTTTCGACCCTCACTTAAAAACTTGGCTCTCCTACCATGTTGAGTAATCTAGGGAAAATATTTAGGTTAAATATTAAATTGATTTCTCTTTAATATTTGACATTTTCTTGAGATTTGTATCCTTCCATGGCTTTGGTTACAAATCAATGTGATGGGTCATTCATAGATTTATTACCTAATACAGTCATCATAGATTCATAGGTTGATCCATGTTGGCTAGCACAAATAAGCTTGTAGATCATCACTTTGGTTCATACATATAGAGATATGATTAGGTTTAGGCTATACACCAAGGACATTCTATCCCACCTAGGCTTGATAACCCCTGTTCACTAACCTCAAATACAAGGAGGGTGTATAATACCATATATTTGATAAATTTGTGGTATAATTCAATTAACTTTGTGAGGAACACCAAGAGCCTATAATTAGGTTCCCATGTTAAACTAAGCCTTTACACAACCTATGCCCATGATAAGTCAACCATCTACTACTTTGTGTCCCTATCCTACTCCACCATACACTACCACACTCCTAATTTAGGTGTTAGATACTCCTTCAATGCATAATCATAATATTTCGTGATTATGATGATAATTTAAGTACATATATGCATAATCTCCATGATGGGATGTATGGATTTTCCTCCCCACATTGCTCGTCAATGATTATAACCTTGAATGGGCTAGCACTAGTCTATCTCATCATCTCAAAATGAACTGATGGATGAAAATTTACACTTTTTATTATCGTCACTTCATATTATCTCATAGATGAACCTTTCTACAAAATATATGCATGAATTTATGGAAGGCCATCCCCTCTACCTATCTTATGATTGATTGTGAGAACAAGCGAATTAAGGACAATTAACATATCTTTGTTGACAAGATCCCCTACTTATAAATTATCCTTTATTCACTTGTTTTTTCAATCAATCATAGGCTAGGTAGAAGGGATGGCTTCCCATAAATTCATGCATATAATCTATAGAAGGGGTCATTTGTGAGACATTGTGAAGTGATGATGATAGACATGGTAAATTTTCATATGTCGGGTAGTTTTGAGATGATGATAATAGACCAGTGCTAACCCACTCAAGGTTGGAATCATTTATGGCCAATGTGGGGAAGACAATTCATACATCCCATCATGGAAATTACACCCATATTTACTTAAATTGCCATCGTAATCACAAACTATTGTGAATTTACAACTAATATCATGGAAAATTTTAGGGGCTAATATTTGTACGTGGGCTAATTTTCCATTATTTTTTCCAAAAAATAGATTCGTCAACTTCCATTTTTTCTAAAAATTATTCAGCTAAATTTTATAGTATAAAATTATTTTATCCTAAAAATTGCCAAAATTTTACAGAGACTATATAAAATCATTAGAAATTTGGAATTTTTTATAAAATTGCAGTCAATTTTTTTACATCTTGGATATTAAGGTCTAGTAAGATTCGCCAAGATTTCTAAACTTTAAGATAAATTTCCATCCTTAAAATTTTCCCTGACTAATATATGTTAGAATTTTGTTAGATTAATATAGATTAAAAAATGCAACCAATATATAGATTAGTTACAATAAATATAATATAAAGTATTGGATGTGTGAGCATTGAAGCCTCCCATTACACTAGCTAGTGCATATCTAGTTATGTTCTTGAGCTTTTTTAGCTTAAAAAAAACTAGAAAATTTACCTTCAAAACCTTACTAACAACTTCCTTGGTGATGATAACATCGCACACCACTGATTTTCCACGCCCTTCAATCCATTTCAAAGTTGTGGGTTTCTTGTGTGCATAGAAATTGCTAGAAACACTCATTAACATCCATGTCATGAAACTCAGTTTGAAGGAAATCCAAAACATTATTCACATCCTTGGATACCATATTCATCCCCATAGCATTCTTAGTAAAGCAATTTGGTCAAAGAATCTATGTAAATCCTTTATTTATTTACAATGTGGCCTAATAACTTTTTATTAACATATCATTTGATAGGATTGAAACAAATTCTATATAATCTATGTCTTTTAGATTTAACAATATAAATATTGCAATATATACATTATAATCCACTTTCATCTATGGTGGCTATCTATTTATTAGAATACTCCATTATTAGATGCCCACACCCCCATGCCTCCAAATTATCTATATTTACTAACCATTAAGCTTCATATATATGGTTGTTCAATGTTACACTAGTTTTAGTAGCATTATCGATAGTTTTATTATATTGATATATTTTTAAACTTATAATTTAATGATAATCTTAGTTTTAATATTAATATTGTTAATATTTTTTTATGTATATGTTGTGATATGTTTTTAGATTATGGTTAGTGTTTATGTGATGTTGCAAACTATCTTAACACAATATTATAAGTTGTTTTTGAGTTATGGTCAATGTTTATGTGATGTTGCAAATTGTATTATCACGTCAACATGTGCCTAACCATTTGGTGATATTAAATATCAAGTTGTACATATTAAGGATTGTTTCGAGATAGTGAAGCATACGCAAAAAGGTTTGTTAATTTGAAATTGACTTTCTAGGTGTTGGGATTCTTTCCACACTAATAATCCCTATGTTATAAATTAATAATTTCCCCTCTCCTAACTCTTTGATGGTATCACACCATAAAGCATCACATATTGTGGTTTGGTTTGGCCTAACAAAGCATACATTAAAAAAAAAAAACATTGTTCAATTGAAGTTCATTATAGACTGTAGGTTTACTTTAGCACATAGTCATGTGAGTTATGTGATATTATCTTCTCTCATTATAATATTAGAATTGAAATACACTTCTACTCACATTTATTAGGAACCTGAGTGCTAATTATTGAAAGGTTAAAATGTGCCACTTCCCAAACTCTTAAATACAAAAGAGAGTATTAGTGTGGTATATCATCTCTGCACCTACCAACTATTAAAAAAACTCTAAGCATCCTATTTTACATTGAAAAATTCTCTTCATTGTATATTAATGCATCCATTAGACATGAAAACTACTTATGTGCCGTAGAGAAGCTAATAACTCTAGTTCCATAACTATGAAGAATAGTACAAGAGAACATTATGCATGTAGATATCATGGAAAAAAACAAGAGTAACAAAATCATTGCCTAATTAAGAGTTAGTGTTTTATTGTAGAGAAAGGCTTCACAATTTGTGTTAAAGAGACCATCTCAACTTTTGTTTTTTAAGTCACTTACAAATCTAACAAAAAGTTTCTAAATTTTTTGATCTAGAGCATTGCTTAATGATCTAGGTGGCTCTAGAGAGGCTAAAAAATTGGGGCCTTTAAAATGTAGTGAAACTAGAACCAACTTGTAGATCTCAGCAAGAGATTTCCAGTGATGCAAAAAACACCTCAATCTGAGTTCGTATGAGAAATTTATTGCAATATGAAGTTTGTACCAAACAACAAAAAATTCAAAGTCAAAGTCAACCTTCTGCCATATCGCAGGATGTACATAAGGCATGTGGAAGTGAAGGCAATAGACCTAGTGGGACCCATAGATCTAATGTGACAGCCCAGTCAGCAAACCAACTTTGCCCCTTGGATAAATTTATTAGGTCGCTAACTAAATTTGGAGGTCTGCTAAAATTGGAGGTTCGACTAAATTTGGCGGAAGTTGCTAAATTTCGCTGCCACTAATGGGACAAAAGATTTTCACTTTGAGGCAAATGGAACTAAGGGATTTGTCGCCTCTTTATTTTTTCCTATGACCCCCACAATCTGGTCGACATGTTTTTATTATTTGGTTATTATTAAAATAAAAATATAATATGGGGTGCTAGGTCCCCACCCCCGCTAACCCCCAATCAAATGTATTATATAAAAGGCCCAATGGGCCACACAGTTAACGAGCATATATATGTGTTACACCACATTTAAATGGGTAGGTGGGGATCAAACCTTCCTGACTGGATAGGTTGGCCCACCCAACGAGCAACCCTGAAATATAGTATACCGTCCAATAGTTAAACAATTGCCCATATAACAATACAACGTGCCAAAAATTAACACTCTACCATTTTATCAAACGCAAAAATTGTTTCATAGTATGTATGGTTGGGTGGGGGTTGGAATCACTAACCTCCCTATCGACATGTGATCTAAATACTCATGCCATAACCACCCATCTAGTAAGGTGGGCTTTGTAAACAATGCCACCACATACATATTTAAGCCGATAATTTTCCATTCGACCACCAAGCGGAGTTGTGGGGAACCAAGAGTGGAACCCAACACCAGGAGGACGTGAAGAACCATGATTATGACACGTAGATTGATCAAACAACCTTCATTAGTAATGGATTAGGGAGTGATGGAGCCATGATTTGGAATCTTTGAAGAATCTTTTATATTCCTTGGAACTATTTATTGATAGAGTTAGAATTATACCAAGTTTATACTCATCTTAACTAGAATTATGCCAGAAGTTTGATGGTGTGATCAGTCTTATGATATGAGTAGCATATTTTTCAAAAATAGAATGTTGAGGGTGGAACCATGAAGTTGGAACCTTGACATAGGAATCTACATGGAATTTGAAAGATTCCTTGGAAGCCCGAAATTGACAATTTCAGAACCAGGCCAACTTTATACTCATTTGTCTCAATTTTCCACAAGGAATGTAATGGCGTGATCAATTTATCCATCCAAGTAGCTAAATTTCAGTCAACATGCAAAAGAGAATCTTTGAGGAATCTTTGAGATTCCCGGAGAGCCCAAATTTGACTGAATCAAAAAGGGGTTGAGTTTATAGTCAAATTTCATAGATTTTTAGAAGGAATGTGATGGCACAATCATTTTCTTCATCCGAGTAGCCAATTTTCAGGCCTTCCCTAGACTTGGAGGTACAAGATGCATTTTTCTCATGTCTTCATTTGATTTTTGTTGAGATAATGATTCGATTCTATGACCCATGTATGCCACTTTGTGAGAGGATCCTTGTATGCCACTTTATGTGAGAGATTGTTATTTTGTCATGCTGAAGGATAGTTTTAATGAGTGAGAGTTATTATAGAAGAACATTTCATGAAGAGACATGTCACTCTAGTAAAATTGGTTCATCCTTGTATTGACAAAGAATACATCATGTACTCATCATCATCTTGCAACAATTAATGCAGCGACCTCCCCATTCTCAGCATTGGGCCCAGAGACACAGTCCACATTGTGTATGTTTTAACCCCATAAAAAAATTATCTACATACGAATTCTAAAACACATAAAATAAACAATGTGAGAGCATAACACATAAAACACATATACACAGAGGTTTTCCCCTAGATCCCAAAACCAAGACTACTAGCTTGATTTTTCATTATGTTCCTTTCAATGTTATAATACATATTTATACATGCTGAAGCATCCAATACCATGGACCAAAAACCATCGCGTCAAAAACCATGGACCGAAAACCATCACGTCCAAAAACATGTGCAAAAATCATGTACAAAACCATAGGTGGGTTTGCCCAACCTAGCATAGGTTCCAAAACTAGAATTTTATGGGGAACTACCCCAAACCCCATAGAGTGGGGTTACCTGCACCCCTCAAACCCCCTGTGACCCCCCTGCTACGCAATCGACGCAACGAAGGGGGGGATCTGCCGCCCCTCTAACCCCCCGATTAACTACGTGGGCTAGTCGTGGAAAGAGCATAACACAACCCGTACAAACTTCGTTATAATGTCGTTGAGTTATGGTTGTGCCTCCTGATTATCTCTTCTTGTTTTCATGTTGATTATTCTCATAAGTATTGTTTATTAAGTCACATTTCTCATGATTTCACATGCAGATAAGTGTCAATAAAAGGTCTTGTATAATGGGGATTTTTGTTTGAAAGCATTCATGAAAATTTCTTGGATCAAGTGGTATCATATGTCTAACCTTATTGCCATGAATTGTGAATGACATCATTTGCAAAGCATCGAAGAGATCCAAAATTGAAGCATTGGAGGAAAACATTCATACATTCAAGTAGAGAATGCAGAGCTTTGAAGACTCCTCCAAGATGAAAAAGAAGAGAAGCATAAATTGAGGCTTATGTTAGAGTTGGATGTGGAGGAGCATATGGGAGAATGTTCTACCAACAAAGGAAATCTGACCAAAGTCGATGATCATGCATCACCAACTGGATCGAAGGTAAAAAAAACTTCTCCTCACGATGTTATTTTTGTTGGAAGCATTGAGATACCTCTTACAAGAACTAGTATGAGACTCCTTACCAAGATTAGGTATAAAGGAGGAGGATTTGGTGTTAATGGCCAAGGAATGAATCAGCAATTGGAGGTTGTCCAAAGGCCTTGATTTGTAGGATTGGGGTACTCTAAAGGAGAGTGTTCGAAGGTAGCAGAAGCAAGGGGTTCTTCAAACTAGGAATCCAATCCATTGTTGAAACCATCAAGGAAAGAGGATGATGGAAACACATCACAATATTCCCATGACAATGCACATTAAAGAGGAAGAGCTAAGGCAAGTTATCATTGCTAGTATTTCATCAGAGTCAACCAAGCAAGGTATAAAAAGTCTCAATATGCTAATGTTCCTTTTCATTACAGGCAAATTGTTAATGATGAGCAAAAATGATGGCATATAAAACCATGTAGTTTTTGCGGCTTGTATAATCATGTTCTTTCTGAGTGTTGGAAAATAATGGAAAAATGAAAGAGGATAGGGCGCGAAGACTCTTCTCCACTATTAGGCGTGGGATCTCCCAAGGGTAGTTTTGGGGCTAAAAGCCCATATTTTGGTCCAATTTTGTAATCCAAATGTAAAGACTCCGCATTTTGTGGTCGTGGAGTGCGTAGATGTTAAAGAGTCATAGGGTTGTCTGCCCTTATTTTTGTAATCTAATGTTGGGTGTAAAAGATCTATCCATGGTTTGCAGACCATGGGATTGTATAAATAGAGCTAAGCTCTAAGTAGTAGGAAAAAGAAATGAAGAATCATGAATGATTGAGTCATATCTTTAGAACAAAAGTCTAGGTTGGGTCATAGCGTAGGTAGAGGCTCTGCAGCTGAGTGCCTAGAGTCCTAGAAGTCTGTAGTTGAGTGCGTGGACCCCTACAACTAAGAACGCAGGCGGGTCGAGTCTATAATCATTTAGAACTATTAATAAAGAGAAGTATTATGCAATTTCTGTGTCTTTATTTCCTGTTTATGCATCTGTTATATTGGGTATGAATTTCACTTATAATGATTATATGATGCGCAAATGTATGTAAATGTATTGGTTAAGTAAACGCAAGTAAGAACATCTGTTTATGTGAAGCTAACTAATATCTGTTAATAATATAAGAACAACACTTAGCCTAGTTTGGGAAATATCGTAGTTTGCTACCCTAGTAGCGTGAAAGAACTTCATCCGCTGGTTAGGGCTATGCAGAAGCTGATCGTACCCTTTTGTGAAGGTATTGAAGGTGGAACAGAGGGTTAAGCAACCTACGTGAAGGCAGGTCTAGCTGGAATAAACCGACATCACAACCATCTCAAGGGTGCAGAAACTTGGCTCCAACATCCCCCCATACTGGTTCGGGTGAGACTTCAATCCACGCTCCATGGGCTGATGCCGAAAGGGCCAGTAGTGTAGGGATTTGTTTGTCTAACTAACATTGAACCTAGGTCAGGCTCCCTTAAGCCAACAAAGGGTTCCGTTGTTGGGACCAGAACCTGCATAAGATATGTGTGATGTCATGTCACTGGAATCCAACTAAGAAAGAAATCGAAGGTTGGTTGGACAAAAGGATCCACGATTTCACGGCATAGGAAAACATAAACACATGACTGTCAAAAGAATAGTGGCTAGACAGGTACCTACATACGAACATCCACAAAATCTTTTTCACCTCCTTTCCTACTGAGCTATATGAGTGGATCACGAAGCTAGCAGATAGCCAAGGAAGGTGGAAACTTGATGGTCCTATTGTGTTGACCCCAGAGCTAGTGCGAAGGTTGGAAGCATCAGAGGATAAGATCGCCTGCATTGTCGATCATTAGCTTGATTACGTCTTAGGAGGATTTGTGACTGAATTTACGGTTGACACCTCAGTCAGCTATAGCGAGGGAAAGTCACATTTTTTTAAAGGACCGCGAGGTAAGTACGTGAAATATTTGAATACTTGGATTAAAATCCTGTTGTGGGAAAAGCGGGTGATGAAACTACCTTAATGTTCAGAGCTACGTGAAGCGGAAAATTTTATAGAAACGAAGGAAATAAAGGTCTAGAGCATAGCCCCTTGATTTCACCTCCATGAGGGAACAAAGAAGGGATTGTGAAGGTCTATCCACAAAGTGATATTCATTTGATAAAACAAGGATTCCCGCGAATACCACCTCTACCAACACCACCACTAGGTTCACCACCATCACCTCCAACTTCACCCATAACACCTTGTTGTGCCCTACAACAACCCCCCATTTCATATCATTAAAATTCCAAAAAATATAATGTGAAATGGGTCCCTTTTTAATTTTTGTTTCAAACTAGTATCAATTTAAATTTCTATTTCGCAAAGAGGTTTTTTAATAAAACCAATCAAAAGAACCTGATATAAAACGATTTATCTTTATCATTACGATAAAGCGATCGCAAGATCGCATATCGCAATGACAAAGATAACACAATGTAAGGGACATATTGGTTTTCGCCGATGCGAAATCGCTATCGGATATCGGCAAAGCATAAAGTAACACGAAGTAATGATCCTTGCTACAATGCGATGCGAAATCGGCAATCGGCAATCGGCGATAGCATCTAAAGCACAACTAAGCTTCTCCTCATCCGATGTGATGCGATATCGCTATCGGCAATCGGTGACTCACCATGCCCTCATCTTAACCAGAACTACCAGCGATGCCCGACGCGATGCGATATCGGATATCGGTGATCGAGGATTCCAAGAAAAACCAATGCAATAACTTAGCATTTCCGCAATGTCCGATTTCGCAAAAAGGTAAATGGCACAGTTCTCAAGGTAACAGTCATAAAGGCAGTTTGATTTGATTTATTCGTGATTTAGGCCATATCCTTTGGAAAAGCCGCTCATCCGTGTTCAAACCACCAAATCGCCCTTAACATGCTTCAAATAAATCATTTATCCATTAATCAAAGCAATTGTAATTAATGAGACTGACAGGCCGTAACGACCATTTAATAAGAAAAGAAGGCTTGAAGCCTATCCACGTATTGGATCCTAAGGCCACCTTAAGTCGATTAATTACTGTGAATGTGCCAAGATATATATATATTTCATTTTGTTCGATTCATGATATTGTTGCATGTGTTGCGCTTATCTTTCACTCTGCGCAGAATTTTTTCACAGAAACAGAAGAAAGTGGAATGGGAAAGAAATCCAAGAAGACTACAATGCCTACTGCTCCGCCAGCCGCAGGGCTAACTACCGTTGATCCAACTGGGAAGAAAAAAGGACTAATATCATATACAACATGCTTAGGACTCCCCAAGACCACTTGGCAAGGGACTTATAATTTGATTGAGGCCGAAGGGCTAATGGTGACCAAAGTGGAGATTTTATGTGACAATACCAGCAAATCTGATGCCAATCTAAAAGACTTGGCTGACTCCTTCCTACACAGAATAGCGGCTCGTGAGCAGGTTCTTCCTTACACAGATGTGGTAAGGTGGGCACTCCAAGAGCTCCCAATTATCAATAGACTGTTTGAAACTACGGATGGGAGGGTTTTCGGTTCATTTCGAGCTGAAGACCTAAGGCTAATGTATCACCTACCACGAGAAGAGAAGAAGTATAATGCTGCATTTTTGGAGAAGTTTCGATCAGAGAACGAGACCGAATCTGAACCAATTCGAGGTTGGAGATAGAATCCAGCAAAACACAAGCATGAAACCTCCGGTAAGTACTCAGTTGATTCCCTGTGTTCACCTTACTGTTATGCTGGAATTATGATGTGTAGGCTATGGGGATTGCATGACTCTGCTAATATCACCATAGAAATGGTCCCCCTAATTGAGGCAGCATGTAGTGGAGAAATCATGGACTGGGCGGTCATATTATCTGACAAGTTAGCCAAAGCCATTCTTGACTTCAGGACTGACTATCGTGTCACAGAGAGGGTTATTCCGCCATTTTACTATAGTGCATATATTATGGATGTGTTGTGTTTTAATTCTGGATTTCCTGTGCTAGGATGGAGGTGGACATCGCAAGACCCCACACCCATTCACATATATCATCGGAAGCTTTGGAAGACTAGTTATAAGCACCACCTGTACCAAATCTGCAACAGTTTTATGTTACCAATTCATTATTCAATTTTTAATAAGCCTGCCCCTAAAATATCTGAGCAAGCAGTGGTAGATTTGACTGCAGTAGCGAGTTGGTTTGGGGAGGAGAAATTCACCTATATCAGAGTTTTTGGCAATCAGGCTAAGCCACATGTGCTACCACTTTACATCCCCGATAAGCTACTTGCCAGGGAGGTAGCTTATCAAATCAGCGCTGAAGGGGTTACCCAAACCCTGAAAAGAGCTAAAAAACATGTTTGGCCTTCTTTTCCATTGCAAATTGGAGTGTATACCCCGCATGATATCAAGCATGCAGAGAAGGAAGCCGGGAAAATGAATTTTCTCACCTTGGCTACTCTGCCAAGGAGGCAGTATGATCCAAGAAAGATCGCTTACAATGCGCTCGACCAGGCTAAATTGGCCAAGGTCGAGCACAAAGAAGACAAATTCGAAGATTTGCTCGCATCAGCCGAATCACTATATCAAGTCAAGTCGCTTGCCCGAAATGTTTATAATGATGAAGGGCTAGTTGAGTTTAACAGAATCAGAGAACAGAGGTTGCAAACTCTGCCTCTAGACCTATTAGCAACTGTACCAACAACAACCAGGTCAAGCGAGTCTGAACAACGACATAATACACCACCTCCTACTACATCAAAATAGCAGGAGGAAACGCATAGTCAAAGGCAGGAGGTAACTCAGGAAAATGCACAGCAACAAGAAGAAACCCAATCAAGGACCCAAGAGGAGAGCAGCTCTAAAGATAACCATGATCCATTAGTTGATCCAAATTTGCTCCAGCAATGGAATCAATTCAGTACAATCATCAATAACTTAGAGTGCTCAAAAGCTGATGAGGTTTCAAAGGAAGGTGATACATAGGAAGCGACATCGAAACCGGTTTCAGGTGAAACCAGTGGCCTACCCAAAACAACAGAACTAGAGATAATTCCTAAAGATCCAACGGGAGAGATCGTTTTGCAAATTGAAGAGATCCCCCCTTTATATATATTTTACAGCCCCAAGCATAAAGCCATCGTAAAGCGATAGAGGAAAAGGAGAAGAACTGATCAACCTTCCCCATTCCCTGAATTAACAGTAACGGGCAATGTTGTATGGAAAGAGGAATTCAACCCCTCCGATGACTTAACCAAGCTATCACAGTTTGCTGGAGAATATTCGGCAGCGACTATTGATAAAGCAACGGAGGTGAGCAATTTGTTAAAAGCCAAGGATCAGGATATCTCTTCACTACAGGCGAGACTATTAGAAGTTCAGCAGAGGGCAGAGCAGGCAGAGAAAGAATTGCTAGTACAGCAACAGAACAATAACTAGCTAATCAAGCAATTACAAGAGAAAAAACAGAGGATAGATGAAGGTGCAATACAAAGGCAAAAGGAGCTATCAGCGGCACTGGAGCAGTTAAGAATATCGACTGAGGGAACAATGAAAGCAAAAGATGAACAAATCGCTCAATTGACCACTCAAATTGAGCAAACAAAAAATCTCCCTAAGATAGATGAATTTAAAGCAGAAGCGCTCCAGCTAAATAAGGGATTGATTAATCAGGTTAAGCTATTATGTCAACATCTTATACAAGCAGAACCATTGTGGGAATTGTCAGCGTCTATAAGCGAAAAGGTAGACAAAGCAAGGGCTGACTTGGATCAGGCAGAAGAAACACTGATAAACTTTATAGAATGGCAGGATTCAGATGTAGGCCGAGCAGCTAATCTACCAAGAATTCTAGAATCGCACAAAGAGATACTATTCACAGAATGGAAATCACAACTGATGAAAGCAGAAAGAGCGACTTCCAGATGTAGGACAATCAATGGAAATTTGGTTGAATTAGTGAATAATACATTGTATTTATCTAACATAATTTCCCAATGCACTCCAGGTCAATTAACAACAACAAATATATTGGAGCACTCATGCTATCCGGACCTGGAGAAAAGCGCAAGACTGATCGCTGGAGTCAACAGTCTGACATGGGATGCGTATTGGTTCCTCTTAATCAAACCATACAGCCAAAGAGCTGTCTTAAAGTGCCTAATCGATGCTGTCGGTTATATTATACCTGACATCCAGGATGCCACCTTCGCCGCCCAATTCAGTTTACGCCTCAACAAACCGCCAGAAGTAGAACCAATGCT
>APFE030413150.1:0-16549 GCA_000404065.3 Pinus taeda
ATGTGCGATTTGTTAGATTGAGAATCCTTTAGCTGTTGCGAAGGGCCTTCTGGTAGCTCTCGGACTAAGTCTTTAACTTTTTGCATTTCTTGAGCTGGGTCTTGCGTTTCCAGATTAGTTAGAACCTCGAAGCTATTGGGTTTTGGGGATTTAGATTTGTTGGCCTGATCTGTTTTGCCATTAGTAGAGGGTTTTTTGTTACCTCTTCTACGATTAACCACTTTTGTGAATCCATCTCCTTCTTGAGTGTCTGCATTTGTGCTAGTGGGCATTTTCCTATTTAGGGGGCAGTCCCTGAAAAGATGCCCTAGATTGTGGCATTTCCTACACCTAAAGGGAACATGTTCATAATCTATCACTTGGATCCATTCAGAATCTTCATGCCGGAATCTTACCTTGTCGGGCAGAGGTTGTTTGAGATCCATGTAGATGTAGATGCGGGCGTATGAGGTAAATCTGTAGAGCTTGGTGTCTTCAGCAACCTTGATGAACTCTCCCAGTTTGTTCCCTATTTCTTGCAGTGAGGTTTCTTCCCAGTATTCCCAGGGTAGCGAGTAGAGCCTGATCCAGACTGGAGCATAACTAAGGTCCTCCTTATCCGGATTAAATCTTTCAACCCATGCTCTAAGAAAGAGTCCTGCCGAGTTAAAGAAATAAGGCCCTCCATCTATAATCCTGTTTCGATCTTCTAGACAGTTGAATACCGCTGTGAAGAACCCTTTAGCTCCAAGATGAAGGGTTATGTGGCCCTTTGGATTCCATTTGGTGTTTATCCAGCTTCTGAGTGCTTTCTCCATTGGCCATATGCCTATAAACATGTCGATCAAGGCGTGGTCCCTCATATATTGTATTCTGGCGTTGATTCTGTGGCTGGGGAATTCCACCGTGGGTGTGTCAGTGGCAACTGGTTTGCATGTGGCCGATCTAGCCATATTTCCATCCGTCTGAGTCGCTTCATCATTTCTTGATTGATTATTCTCCGGCTGAGTGCCCTTTTGGTCCACTGCATATTCTGCCGTCGGGCCTTTCTGCTTTTGACCAGCGTGATTAGGGGGAGGTGCTTCGTCCCCCCCCTGGGAGGGCGACATGCTGCAGACTGGCGCTACCCTCCTATTTGTTTGTTGCCGTCGATTTTGCAGAGGGTTTCAGTAGTTTGTACCTTGCAGGTCTGTCGTAGCAGGGGATCCAGAGTCCCAAGAGGATGCTCGTGAACCCTAGTCGCCTCCGATCCAACTCAAAAAATACCATAATATTTTACATAACACATTTTATATTATTTATTTAATGTATACTAAGTAATCATAAATAAAAATAATATATTAAAGACCATAAGAGGTATCCCAATCACCTCACTCACAACGTAAACATGTAAATGAGATACTTATATTTGTTTACCCAAATTTCTGATTCATTTTATATTTTATCCAGTTATGGTTTATATAACATGTGAAAGATTACGGAAGAAGGTGATATTTTACTTCTCACTGGCAAATTTGGAAGGGAAGTTTTTGATATAAATTTTAAATAAATATTTTTTGAAGGGTTTTTTCATGTTTTTTTATTTATTTAAAAATGATTAAAATATTTAATAAATAAATAAAGTGATGTTATTAAAAATTTTATTGGCAACAATGTTCTTTGGTTGGTATTGATGTCAATTTTTATGTGTTTTAGCATGGTTTATTGGTGTATCATGATCATAAGTGTGTTGTTATTATTGTAGATGGCTAAAACTATATATTCTAGTGTGATGATGATGTTTTATTAAGGATATGTTACAGATCTGGGTGAAGATTCTTGAGAAAATAAAACCACGGACAATTGCAAGGGTTTTTCCCATGGTATTTGGTGTGAGGGCTTATTTGATGTGGTCATCAAGAGAAGTGGTGTGTAATTAATGATTTATATAGTGTATCTCGATGAGGGAGAAATTAGCATAAATATGATATGCCATTGTTAGAGTTTAGTTGAGCTATAGTGCATAATGAAGTTGTTTGAATATTTGTAGAAGTGAGTGACAATTAGAGAGGTTGAGATTATGTTGCAAAGGGAGCTGACTTATTTATGTGTTGCAAAGTTCATTTGTTTGCTTTGGGTTCCAGCCTTAAAATGAATGAAAATGTGGCCCTGAGAATTTGAGGAGGATGGGACCTTCGACAAGTGGTGGCATGCCAAGATAGGAGTAGTGACTCCTTGCTGGTAGTGGCAAGCAACCAGTGGATAGGGAGTTCGGGCTTCATAGTTGATGGTGGCCAACAAACTATTGTAGAGGAGTAATGGCTCTTAGCTAGTTGGGGCTAGCATTTGTAAAACAAATTGATTGATAATAAAAGAAAGAGAAGTAACACAACAATAACAAGGTGGTTTTCTCCCTCTTGAGGGTTTCCACCATATATCTTTGTGTCCTATGTGTATGCTTGATATGATGTCTATGTTGATTGTTTAGTGCAGTTTACATGATAAAAACTATTGATGATATTTTGTGTAATGTTTGACTAATTATTTGAAAAAAATATTTTAAATTATTATGTTTGTTATCACTACCGATTCCCCCCGCCCCCACTCTTAGTAGTGATTTGATTCTAAAAATCAATATCAAAGCAGGTGCCTTCTATTGCGACTTAATCGCTGGAAGGTGGATATGGGAAAATCATGGGTTATCAAAGTGCCGTGTTGCTTAGTCCTACTAATTTTCAAGAATGGAGAGAGAAGGTGAAATCCCAATTATCTGCACTTGGATCTAAAGTATGGAATGCTGTGATGAATGGTTATGATGAAGAACCCCCTATAAACAAGTCCAACAATGGAATGCCCAAGCTAAGTTTACAACTTATGACAATCTTCATAATCCGGATCTTGAGAAAGTCGTGGATCTCAAGTCTGCAAAGGAGAATTGGGAAAGGTTGCAGGCCCTGCATGAAGGAGAAACCAGTACTAATGGCAGAGAAAAGGAAGAAGAAGAAAAATGCCCCTTAAGAGGAAAGTGATCAACCAAATGACATTTTCTCTCCCGGCATCAAAGTGGTATATTTTAAAGAAGAGAGAGAGAGGCTAGATATCAAACTCAACTTAGCTCTACATTCGCTGAAATAGAAAATCTCTCTACAAAAATAGAGATCTAAAAAAGCTTCTTCAAATATTTGAAGAAAGAGAGTAAGCTTTTAAAGAAGAAATTATTAGTTTGAAAACACGAATAGAACAAGGAAGGAGGATTGAAGAAGGAATGAGAAAGTATTTTAAATAAAAGGAAAATGATTGTGAAAGATTAGAAGTTGAGGTTGTTTCTATGAGAAACAATTTAGAGAAGAAGAAAAATCAGGAGGAAGGAGAATCTAGATCTAAGGCGACATCCAAAAGGACTTTCAAATAAAATGATTCTAGCAAGAAAGGGGGCCAACAATTACATCAATAGCCAAGAAGAGAGTTAAGAAAATAATTATCAATTAGAAGATATTTCACTTCATCATCGGAGGATATAAACTGCCTCACTTTCCATAGGTTTTGGCATATAGTAGTTGATCATAAACAAAGAATGATCAATTTATATCAGTCGAATAGGCAGTTGAAGTTGGAGAAAAAAAGGAAACCTTCTCAACCTAGCAATTAAGGAAGATCATCATCAACCATCAAGTATAAAAATTCCTTTTATGGTCACTTATTACTTATGAAATGTTTTTAGGCACAACGCTGTTGCATGCAGGACTAATGCAAACAAGAAAAGGAATAGAATGCAGATCAACAAAAGATCTAAGCCTTTTCCACCATTCCTTGGTCACATGAAATGTTTTACATGAGACAATCTTGGCCATCTAACCAAAGATTGCAAGATGCCTAATTTAGTTGTGTGATCCAGTAAAAAAGAGAAGCTTAATAAAAAAAGATTAAAAAGAAATTCTAGAAGCCTAGTCCTTAGAACAAAAAGCAACATATTAGGGTTTGAGAGAGGAAGGAGCACCAAGAGACCTTAATGAATATTTGAAGCCAATTAGGTCTTAGGGGGAGCATGTAAAATAAAGTGCATGAGTTCAAGGGGCTCCTCAAAGAAAAGGAAGTTTTTCTTATCATTTGATTGTCTCGATGTAAAATTTTTGTCTTGGTTTTAATATGTCATTTTATCATGTCCTCAAAAGGTGCTTTGATGGCTCTATTGTTGATGTAATCATTATTTTTTATGTGGCTCAAATTGATACCTAAAGTGAAGCCAAAATCTCTATTTGAATACTCCTTTATGACCCTGTGAGCAAGTGTGCAAATCCATGATCTAATTTAAAAGTGTTTCAATTAATGGATATGGTCCAAATCCTCCAACTAGGTGTAATGAAACCAGATTAATAAGTTGTTGATTTATTCTATGCGTTTTGAGCACTTGTGGGATAGAATATAGGTATATTGCCATGCTAGTTGTTGTAACTTCAATGCAATTAGTGTAAGGAATGGTTAGATATTTGAAGACAAAAATAACATAGAATGTAGATGCATTGAACAAGTCCATGGATTGGTTTTGAATGTTATTGTTGAGAAATTGGTTTAAAAATTTACTATGCCAAGGTTTGGAGGGAGTCGGAATTAAGGTTGGATGCTTGAATGCATTGAATAAGTTCAAATATGTACATAGTTTTTCTTATTCATATCAAACGAACATTTTTTTAGCGCATAAAGAATTCAACTGTGGGTTGATTTCTATTGAGGAACAATCTAGTCATACAAAAAAGAGGAAGATGTGATGGGCATTTAACTTGACATTTGTGATGTCTATCATTTCTTATATGAACTAGAGTGATGAAAGGAAATTGGGATGGATTCATGTTTGATATATTATTTTCATGTTGTGAAAATCATCCAACGAATAAATCGGATCTTCAAGGGCATGATGGAAAATAATAAAAGTATGATTTTGTATTTTTGGAACTCAACCTTGTTCAAAATGGCGATTAGTTCTTGTTATCTTGACTAGATCTGGTTTCAAGTTGGTGCAACAATGTAGTGGAGTGCATTATCTATCTAATCTAATCAGAATGTGAACATGTTAATCATCTAGTTGTTATGCCATGAATATTTGGTTTAATCTCGGTGTTATGGTTGAGTTTTCACCAAAAGAGAGTGGATTGCCTTAATATCGATCTATTCATGAGAGTGTTGGTTGTTGGATGTGCATGGATCTAGTTAAAGAGTGAAACACTTTCAATGTTTTATTTAGTCCTTCATATAGTGGATCGATTTGGTTATGTTGATTTAGTCACGCATTGACTAGATCTGGTCACCAAATCATTATGGATGGAATGAATGCATTAACTATTTGGTAATGGTGGATCTGGTGTGTTAGTTAGCTGTTGATGGGATCCAAATTGATCCTTTGGGAGAATCAATTTTAAATAATGGTGTTATGTATCAATTAGAGGGTCGGAAATTAAAAACATTACCTGTAGAATGAACATGGACAGAGAATGTGTTTTTTGATGTTGTAGAATGAGTGACTAAAGATGGTGTGATGGCAGTGAGATCATTGCTAGAGGTTATGCGCATGTAAAGTGTGTTTGGATAGTGTATGGTAGAGGTTAGAGCGCACATGACAAAGAATTGTGTTGGCCTAGATTAGTCACTTGATACGTCTACATCGTCGAAGCCAACACTCTTACTGTATATCAGCATGGGCTAGTGATTGCATTAGAGTTGTAATAAATCTCTGAAGTTTTGTTAGGGTAAAGTAGTAAAACATGTTGTCTACTTGACATAGCTTCCACACGGGAAGTCCCAACATACTCAGGGAAGGTTCATGTTTGTTTTTTTTTCACGAACATTGTTGTAGGGTTTTGCATCAACTCTAGCAATGGCCTCTACAAATATTTAGTCGGTTTCATAGAATGGCATAAAAAATACATAAGAAAAGTAAAGGAGGAAGTTTTGTATTGAGAGTATGTATGTTGTTGTTGTCATAAGGAGAGTATGCATTGCATGAATGAGAATAGTATGCTTCTGTGTGGTGAGTTTCTTGGTGTGAGAGCTTGACAATATTGTCTTGTTGGGTTGTTGTGAGGGTCAAGAGTGTGAGGATATGTGATTATCATGTGCACATGATTTCTTGTATTTGTTATGATTCTAAAGCCATGTATTGTTGAGAGTGAGAGAGGATGAGGTGTCGTTGAGACGTAATGGTTCATAAATCCATGTAATGTTCATATGTTGCTACCGATGTTTAGATGCCGCCAACGTTTTGGATTTCTCGTGTATGGGTCGGATTGGTTTATTGAGTCAGGGTTTATCACTATATTGATGGTGTTGAACCCGCCAACATGTCAGCGGATCTCCCCAGTAAGAAGTCCCAACTAGTTTTATAGCACCATTTACCACCCTTGGTAGATTTGATGCTCTATGATATGGCCTAGGGCAACCCTTCCCTACCAGTCTTGGTCCATTTTCTAAAAAACAATGTTTTAAATCCCATACGTGATGATGCCCTATAGAAATCACATGTATACGTGAGTTAGCCTATAACCAACCTATACCCAAGTCAGATAAAAAAGTTTGTCTTCTCTCTTACTTTTCTCATTGCATTATAGATTTCCAACTCAAATCACTTCCTTCTTGTTCACACACACGGGTCTTTATAAATACAGAACAAAACTTGGCTAATTGTATTTGAAGGAAGGAGCGGTAGAGTGGTAGGAAGTTGGAGGATCTATGTTGTGATTATACATCTTCTTCTTCTTCTCATCTTTCAAGGAAGTTGGAGTGGTAGAGTGATAAATACACAACAAAACTCTGAAGGAAGTTGGAGTGGTAGAGTGGTAGAGTGGTAGGAAGTTGGAGGATCTTGTGGTAGAGTGGTAGGAAGTTAGAGTGGTAGAGTGGTAATAATATCTCCAAATTTATCCTCTTCATACTTTTGGTGTTATGTTGACAACAACAAAATTCACCACATTAATTAAAAAATTACAATTTACCATAACTTAAAACAAAAAAACAAAAAAAAATACAATCTAATAACAGATTTGTTAACTTAAAAATATCTTCAAAATTGTTTCCTTCACTTTTATTTATTTTTCCATATAATTAGGAATTGAATTTCTATCCACTGAACACGGATAAGACTACTAAACAAAATTTCAATAATATCCAGATTTTCCAGTCTCCATTGGGTTCAGTGAAGTTTCGAAAGATTTCCCAGTTCAACATTGCCTCTTTTCTGGGATCAAGTCCAGAGGTTGTTTTTTCCTCTTCTTTTTACCAGATTTTCGGCCACTTTCTTGCATGGTTGCCCCCACTTACCCAAGTCAATACGCCGACACTCTCCCTTTTCCTAAACTTTTTCATTCCGTTATAATTTTCTTTATATTCTTATTTTTTTATACATGAATGGCACAAAATTTCAATTAACTTTTGGAAAAACTTTCCCCGATGTTGTCAGGCAGTGCCCACACTGAATCAAGTCAATACACCGCAAATTCCGCGTTCCCTAAATTTTCTCATTCCATTACCATTTTCAAATTTAAATGATTTTAATGTTCCTCTGTTTTTTTGTTTCCCAGGGCCCATTTCTCTTTCTCTATTTTGTTTTTTTCCCACATTTACAATATTGCATATCTATAATTTTTCCTACATTCTTTTCCCACTTCATTTCCCTACACATTTACAATATTGCATGTAATTAAAGTATCATGAAAGTTTTAGTAGGGTAAAGTGTTGTAAATTTTGTACTTTGGTGGAGCAATTTTGTGAAGTATTCACATACAAAACCCATTTTGTTTGTTGCTCAATTATATTTTTTTTTTTAAAAATCATATATTTCTATTAGAAAAGAGAAAACACGTGAAATATTTTAATAAATTAACTTTATAATGCATATATTTGTTGCAAACCATATACCATACAAATACTCTTTATTTACTAAAAACAAAAATACATACCAAAACTTTGAAAAATGTCAAACCCCAAAATTTGAGAACATTTTATCTAGTAACAAAGAAAATAGTACAATTGAAATCGAATGGTAGTTTTATTAAAAATATCTCTAGATTTTATTGCCTTCATTGTATTCTGAATTTAGGCTTCTGTGATCCACTGTAAGAACATCTTTTGGAATTAATCACATAACAACTTTTAGTTAACACGTTCTGAACCATCTGGTGTGGTTCATCATCAAGACAAGACAAAGTCAAATCATAGCACTAGAATAAATAGCGATGAGGAGAACAACGACTAGTTTGATGACTAAATCCTATCATTTTCCTGCCCAAAAGCTAGGTGTTCTCAACACACTAGCCACTAGGGCATTAAGAGTTTCTAATGATAAGCACCTCGATGATGAAAGGACCCACCTCTTGAAGGATTTTGTCCATAATGGTTATAGTAGGGATCAATGTCGTAGAGCCTTGCTTAAAGCGGGATCAATGTTGTAGAGCCTTGCTTAAAGCTGAAAAATGTCGAAAGGTTAAGAAAGATCCCAAGGACAGGTCCTTTGGGGTATTTCTTTTGTTTATCCAAGGCACGATAGATAAGATTGCTAAGATTTTGAGGAAGCATAATGCCTCTTCGACCTTTAGACCCCTAAATACCATTAAGAGCTCCCTGAGGTTGGTGAAGGACCAAGTGGACCCCAAGGATTGGAAAGGTGTTTATCTCATCCCCTGTTCATGTGGTGCTCCCTACATTGGTGAGACTGGCCGATCCATAAATCAAAGGACCCATGAACATGCGGCTGACATAAAACATGGGAGGATATGTTCTTCAGTTGAACACGAAGTAAGGACTAAACATCATATCTACATTGAGGACGCCCAAGTCCTTGCAAAAATTGATCATTTCCATCACCTAAGTTCAAGGAAGCTATTGAAATGGAAAAGTTGCCTGTGAATTTGAACTGTGATGATGGTTGGAAGGTTAGCAGGTGTGGGGTCCTGGCCTTTTCTACTTAGTTTTAGTTTCTTTTTAATTTTTTAAGTTTTTTGAGTTTTTTCCCTCCTTTCTTATTTTATTCTATTTTTAGTATTAATTGTTAAAATTAATTATATAAAATTTTTCTTTTATTGATGTAAGATTTTTAAGATTAGAGTAAAATTAATAGTGGTATTTTGTGTTTGTTTCCATAATATATAATAAATATATATATATATATATATATATATATATATATATGTATACTATATATACATTCTCTTATTTAATATTTTATTAAATGTATTTACATATTTAGTTTGTCTTTTTTTGTCCTAATACCTTTTTATTAGGTACCATTTTTTTAGACATTCTTCATTAGTATATAGAGGTTTGTTCTAAATATTTATTATGTATTAGTTTAGTATATTTATTTGGAGTTGTCTTTAGTGGGAATTTTTGGATTTTCGGGTGCCAAATCCATTGGAAAAATTTGAGGTTAAATCTTGATTTGGGTTATTTAAAGTGGTTTTTTTGACTGTAAATATGGATTCAGCGTCCTCAAAAACCCCTAGGGCACTTGGATTGTGTAGTCTTACCAATCAAACTTGTGATTTCAATAAATTCCTACGGGAATCAAACTTGTGATTTCAATAAATTCATACGGGATTTTAGAGAAATTAGATCGGACTGATCGGAAAAGCTTCCAAAAAGTCGCAATAAAGACAACTCTTATTTATTATTTTTACTTTCATATTTATTTACTATATTATTTTTTGACTTAGTTTTTTCTTGTTTTTCTAATTATTTATATTTTGTCCCATATTGTTTTATTAGTTTTTAAGTGTATTTTAATAAGTATTTAGTTAATTAGATAATCTAGTCTATTTTTAATATTACTTAAAAATTTAACATTCATAGTTAATTTATTTTATTATATGGTCAAACTAGCAATTATTCTATAACTGTAGAAAATTTGGCTCTCCTCATCTTGTCATGATGATAAATCACACTGAATGATTCCAAAAGCATAAACTAAAAACATTTATGTGATTAATTCCAAAAAATATTCTTACATTTAAAAAAAATTACAAACAAAAACTTTGAAAAATATAAAACCCCAAAATTTGAGAACATAAAAAATAAGTAAAAAGCTCAAGGAAAGTTCGTGAACTTCTTATTTCCTTGATCTTCTTACTTTCATTTTATGTGATCACAAAGAAAATAGTACAATCAAAATCTCACTTTCATTTTATGCAATAACAAAGAATAGTACAATCAAAATCGAATGCCAGGTTTTACTGTCGTAATCTAGTCTATTTTTAATATTACTTAAGATTTGGCTCTCCTCATGGTGCCATACTCTGACTTTGCATCTTGTCCTAATAATAATAATGAACCACAGAATATAATTACAAACAAAAGCTTTGAAAAAATATAAAACCCCAAAATTTGAGAACATTCTATCTTGTAACAAAGAAAATAGTAAAATCAAAATACAATGCCAGGTTTTACTATCGTGACTGGTTTTTCCGTATGAGTGGGGATTTAATAGTTGCTCGTTTTTTTTGTTTTTAAATCTAACCAAATTTCGGTGAAATTCCGAAAGATTTTCTAGTTCAATGTTTTCTCTTTTCTCGGGTTAAGTTGAGAGGTCTTTTTCTCTTCTTTCTTTTTTCAAATTCGTAAAATTTACAAAATTCCAATTAACTTTTGGACAGATTTTTGGCCACTTTCTTTACGCGATTTCTCATTTTTCTTAAAATTCATTTATATTCGTCAATTTTTTTTGTATTCTTCATTTTTTATACAAAATTTCAATTAACTTTTAGAAAGAATTTCTGCGATGTCCCACGTAGTGGCCCACACTGAATCAAGTCAATACACCGCAATTTTTGCTTTCCCTAAATTTCGCATTCCATCACAATTTTCCAATTTAAATAATTTTTATATTCTTCATTTTTGTTCATACGCTGAACTTTATATGAGAGCCCTCTTTTTCCTCATCTTTCATGAATGGCACAAAATTCCACTTAAATTTAATTTTTTATACACCACTGTCACAAAATTCAACTTAATTTTTGGAAAGATTTTTCGCGATGTTGCTCGCCCACACTTAAGTCAATATACAGTAATTTTTGCTTTCCCTGTTCCAATTAGATGATTTTATTTTCTCCATTGTTGTTCATAGTGCTGCTGTATCCACTCTCTTTTGTTTCCCAGGGCCCATTTCTCTTTGCGTCAGGTCAAAAAGTTAGTTTTCTCTCTGAATTTCCTCATTGCATTACAGTTTTCCAACTCAAATCACTTCCTTGTTGTTCACACACACGAGCCTTTATATGATGACTATTCGTGTGATTATAAATACATAACAAATCTGAAGGAAGTTGGAGTGGTAGAGTTAGAATTGGGTAGTTGGTGTATTTATCTTTTCCAACAGAGCTAGACATTGAGTGTTGGGTCTATCACCTAACAAATCACAACTCTTCTATGGAATGTATTGATTCCCTACATAAAGAACCAAGTAATGGATGATGGCTCTACTATGTGGTGATTTAAATTGTCATGTAACTGCTAAATGATATTTATGGTATACTATCTTCTCATATATAGAATTTTTAGTGTGATCAATGTCTTATTGCATTTCCATATTAATCTCAATGTTATTTATAACTCTTAATCATTTTTTATGGCATTCAATTAATTTCCAATCAAATAACATAAATATTACATTCTCTCATGGTTCTTGGCATCTCATTTTACTCATAAGCTATACCTAGCTTTTTTATTCTTATATCCTTTTCACAGTGTTTTAGTATGCCATATACAAAAATTGGTTTTTTGAACATTCCAAGTTACTGATAAAAATGGTAAACTTTCTTCCCACTACTAGAACATAAAATCTTGCAATAATATAAATATATCTAAGAAACTTAAAAAACCATATAAATTAATATAAATTAGAAAATTAATTTGCAATGATAAACATATTCACAGCTTCATTACTATTTCTATTTTTATCAGTATATATCATTTTGATAAAAAAAAAAAAAATTAATATAATTTCATATTAATATTTATATAACTGATAATTAAAATTACCATATCTATTTCCAAAATATTAATACTTCTTACATAAATACAAAATTAATTTTTATATAATTATATATATATATATATAATATATAAATATAATTATATATATATATATATATATAAACCTTCATAATAAATTTAATAATAATATATCAATGAACATAATAAGTAAGCATTAACGAGGTTCACAACATAAACATGTAAAGTTGATACTTATATTTGTTTAATGAAATTTCTCTTTCATTTTATATATTTGCCAGAGTTATGGTTTATATAATATATGAAAGATCACACAGGAAGGAGATATTTTAATTGCAACACATTCATTTTATATATTTGCACGAGTTATGGTTTATATAATCTATGAAAGATCTCATTTATTTTATATATATTTGCACGAGTTATGGTTTATATAATCTATGAAAGATCTCATTTATTTTATGTATTTGCAAGAGTTATGGTTTATATAACGTATGAAAGATCACAGAGGACGGAGATATTTTAATTGCAACTAGCAAAGTTGGAATGTAAGTTATATTATTTATATAAAGAATTTACTAATTTTGAAAAAAAATTAAGTGAAAAGCATGAGATATGTTGTGATATAAATTTTAATAATTTTATTTTTTTATATGGTTTTTAAATTATTTTTCTAATATAAAATATTTTCTATTTATTCATTTAAAATAATAAAATATTTAATAAATAAATAAAGTGATGTTATTATAATTTTTGTTGACAATAGTGTTATTTGGTTGGTATTGATGTCAATTTTTATATGTGTTTTGGCATGGTTTATTGGTGTATCATGATCATAAGTGTGTTGCTATTATTGTAGATGGCTAGAACTATATATTCTATTGTGATGATGATGTTTTATTGAGGATATGTTACAGATCTAGGTGAAGATTCTTGAGAAAATAAAACCACGGGCAATTGCAAGGGTTTTTCCCATGGTATTTGGTGTGAGGGCTTATTTGATGTGGTCGTCAAGAGAAGTGGTGTGTAACTAAAGATTTATGTAGTGTATCTCGATGAGGGAGAAATTAGCATAAATATGATATGCCATTGTTAGAGTTTAGTTGAGCTATAGTGCATAATGAAGTTGTTTGTATATTTGTAGTAGTGATCGGCAGTTAGAGAGGTTGAGATTGTGTTGCAAAGGGAGCTGACTTATTCATGTGTTGCAAAGTTCATTTGTTTGCTTTGGTTTCTAGCCTTAAAATGAATGAAAACGTGGCCCTGAGAATTTGAGGAGGATGGAACCTCCGACAAGTGGTGGCATGCCAACATAGGAGTTGTGACTCCTTGCTGGTAGTGGCAAGCAACCAATGGATAGGGAGTTGGGGCTTCATAGTTGGTGGTGGCCAACAAACTGTTGTAGAGGAGTATTGGCTATTAGCTAGTTGGGGCTAGCATTTTTAAAACAAATTGATTGATAATAAAAGAAAGAGAAGTAACACAACAATAACAAGGTGGTTTTCTCCCCCTTGAGGGTTTCCACCATATATCTTTGTGTCCTATGTGTATGCTTGATATGATGTCTATGTTGATTGTTTAGTGTGGTTTACATGATAAAAACTATTAATGATATTTTGTGTAATGTTTGACTAATTATTTGACAAAAATATTTTAAATTATGATGTTTGTTATCACTACTGATTCACCCCCCACCCACCCCACTCTCAGTAGTGATTTGATTCTAACAATCAATATCAGAGCAGGTCCCTTCTATTGTTGTTTAATCGCCAGAAGGTGGATATGGGAAAATCATGGGTTATCAAAGTGCTTTGTTGCTTAGTCCTGCAAATTTTCAAAAATGGAGAGAGAAGGTGAAATCCAAATTCTGTGCACTTGGATCTAAAGTATGGAATGCAATGATGAATGGTTATGACGAAGAACCCCCTACAAAACAAGTCCAACAATGGAATGCCCAAGCTAAGTTTACAATTTATGACAATCTTCATAATTCAGATGTTGAGAAAGTCATGGATCTCAAGTCTGCAAAGGAGAATTGGGAAAGGTTACAAGCCCTGCATGAAGGAGAAACCAGTACTAATGGTGGAGAAAAGGAAGAAGAAGAAAAAGGCCCCTTAAAAGGAAAGTGATCAACCAAATGACATTTTCTCTCCCAGCATCGAAGTGGTAGATTTTCAAGAAGAAAGATAGACTAGACTACAAAAAATAGAGATCTAAAAAAGCTTCTTCAAATACTTGAAGAAAGAGAGTAAGCTTTTAAAGAAGAAATTATTAGTTTGAAAAATCGAATAGAACAAGGAAGGAGGATTGAAGAAGGAATGATAAAGTAGTTTAAAGAGAAGGAAAATGATTATGAAAGATTAGAAGTTGAGGTTGTTTCTATGAGAAACAATTTAGAGAAGAAGAACAATCACGTGGAAGGAGAATCTAGATCTAAGGCAACATCCAAAAGGACTTTCAAATAAAATGACTCTAGCAAGAAAGGGGGTCAACAATTACATCAATAGCCAAGAAGAGAGTTAAGAAAATAGCCATTTATAGATTCAAGTACCACCTTGCACAAATACCCGGCCATGATATAGGTCTCTACAAAAATGCTAACGAAAATGTCAAACACCAAGCAACCTTGGCCATTGATATGTTGATTCAGCATAATGCAAAGAAAGAAAAGAGAAAAAAGAAATAGGAACTCCTAGAGTTGACAATTTTTCTTCCATTACCCCATTGTCATCTCCCTCTATTGAATCCTCAATGTAGTTCCCAAGTTTCCCACACATGCCTCCAAGTCCAAGTCAAACTCAAGGCCAAATGAATCCTCTTGCATTTAACATTGAAGGTGGAAACATAAACACCTTTTTTTCTCCCCGCACAAAACTCGCTTCCCAACCTACCTTGGATACCACTGGTTGGAAAAAAATATCCATAGTTAGGCAAGGAAGGCCATTGCTAACTTTTGGTACTATACTGACATACCTTTCCATTGTGCCATAAATCCTTATTGGAAAGCTATGATTGACGCATTTGTTGTTGCAGGTCCAGGGTTCAAAGCTCCTTCATTAGAGAGCATTAGGACAAATTTGCTATTAGAAAGTGTTGAAGATGCCATGCTTGTGCTATCTGATTTTAGTTCATCATGGGTAGAAACAAGGTACACAATCATGAGTGATGGATGGACAGATCAGAGGAATAGAACTTTAATAAATATCCTTGTATCTTATCCAGTAGATACAATGTTTCTCAAATTAGTGGATGCCTCAGACAAGGTTAATATTGCACAACATATTTGTAAAATGATGGAGGAAGTCATTCAAGAAGTGGGAGAAGAACACGTTGTACAAATTGTCACCGACAATGCAGCTAATTATATGGTTGCTGGTAGATTTTTTGAGATAGGCACCCCACTATTTTTTGGACCTATTGTGTTGCCCATTGTATAGATTTAATGCTTGAGGACATTGGTAAGCTTCATTGGATACATGAGGTTGTGGATAAGGAAAAATCCATAACAAAATACCTATACAAACACATTATTGTCCTAAACACCATGAGAAAATACACTGAAGGTAAAGAAATTATTCGACCTGCAGTGACTAGATTTGCAACAAATTTCATATCTTTGCAATTTGTGGTTGAGCAAAAGATAAATCTGAAGAGGTTGTCCTTGGGACCTGAGTGGATGGCATCTAAATATTCCAAGACCCTTGAAGGCATTGAAGTTGTTGCACTTGTGTTTAATGACGGTTTCTAGAAAGATGCCGAAGAGATTATTGTTGTGATGGAGTCCCTTGTTAGAGTTCTTAGGTACTTCAAGTCTTTTAACTTTTTCATGTTTTAAATTTCATTTCAAGCTTCTTTTTATTTTCAATTTTTCATATTAATTTAAATTTGAAAGCTTGAACTTTCAGGATGGTTGATGGTGACAAACCCGTTATGGGTTACATTTATGAGGTGATGGATCTCGCAAAGGAGGCCATCAAAAGAAGATATGGGGATGAGGAGTCAAAGTATATGTCTCTTTGGGACATTATTGATGCACATTGGGATAGGAAATTGCATTCCCCTTTACATGCTGCTAGGTACTTCTTAAACTTATAGTATTTTTATGATAAGAGAAAATTTAATGAGGATGGGGAGGTTCACAAAGGATTTATGACATGCATGGAAAGGTGCTTCCCTGATCCAGAATTTCAAAGTCCTGTCTTTTCCCAACTATAGGATTATAGAGCACCACCTAAATTATTTTCCTATACCAGTGTTATGCGAGAAAGGTCTACGGTGTTGCTAGGTACCCTTTGAGGCTTGAAGGCTTTATCAGTTCATTAAATTTGTTTAAACTTTATTTTTTATGTTAAATGTTTTATTAAATTTTGTTGTCTTTTTAAGTTTTTACTATTTAGTATTTAGTACGTCTACTCACGAACCCTTGCCACTTGCTAGGTCTTTGGTGGAAAAACTTTTGTAGTGATACGCCAGATTTGAAGAGATTTTCCATTCGAATCTTAAACCAAGCATGTAGTTCTTCAGTTTGTGAGTGAAACTGGAGCATGTTTGAGAAAATACATTCTAAGAAGCACAACCGATTGACACAAAAGCGCTTAAATGA